>SKCR01038445.1:0-62121 GCA_019454045.1 Zanthoxylum bungeanum | reverse complement strand
GGATTACTAAGACTTTAGCTATTTTACATGAGCACTTTATTGGCCCAAAATGAAACGTGATGTTGAGCGTATTTGTGATAAGTGTCTAACATGTAAGCATGCTAAATCTAAATTAATGCCACATGGTTTGTATACTCCTTTGCCTGTACCTAGTGAACCCTGGGTTGATATATCGATGGATTTTGTGTTAGGTTTGCCTAGGACAAAGAGGGGTAGAGATTCAATCTTTGTTGTAGTTGATAGGTTTAGTAAAATGGCTCATTTCATTGCATGTCATAAAACCGATGATGCTACAAACATTGCAGATTTATTTTTCAGAGACATAGTGCGACTCCATGGTATACCTAGGAGTATTGTATCTGATAGAGATGTTAAGTTCCTTAGCCATTTTTGGAAGGTGTTGTGGGTTAAACTAGGCACCAAATTATTGTATTCTACCACATGTCATCCACAGACTGATGGACAAACAGAGGTAGTTAATAGGACTTTATCTCAATTATTGCGCACTATAATTGGCAAGAATTTGAAGAGTTGGGAAGATTGTTTGCCATTTATTGAGTTTGCATATAATCGTAGCATTCATTCTTCTACATCATTTTCACCTTTTGAAATTATTTATGCTTTTCAGCTACTAACTCCATTGGATTTGTTACCTTTGCCTGTTGATGAGCATGTGGGGCTAGATGGAAAAAGAAGCCGATTTGGTGAAGCACATACATGAGAAAGAAGAGACAAATACAACGAAAGAATGAGCAATATGCTTCTCATGCTAATAAGGGCAGAAAGCATGTGGTATTTCAGCCTGGAGATTGGGTTTGGGTACACTGCGCAAGGAGAGATTTCCTGAACAATGTAAATCTAAGCTACAACCGAGAGGGGATGGTCCATTTCAAGTTTTGGAATGGATTAATGACAATGCATACAAGCTGGATTTACAAGGTAAGTATAATGTGTCTGCTACATTTAATGTTTCTGACTTAACTCCTTTTGATGCAGGTACAGATTCGAGGTCGAATCCTTTTCAAGAGGGAGGGGATGACATGATCCAGGCCGACAACAAACCAAAGGACGCATTACAAGTACCAGAAGGGCCAATTACGAGGTAGAGGACCAAAAGACTCAGAGAAGCAATGGCGGGATTAGTTCAGAGTTTTATGGCCGACTGCAACAAACAAATAGAGATGCATGTGGGCTTCGATGGAAAGGGCCCAAAACCATTTCACTTGGCCCAAATCAGTTTAGAATAAAGCTTCCTAGGCATTTGAAGACTTAAGACTTGATATTTGTGTAATTTCGTTTTTAGGGGCATTATTGTCTTTATGCCTTTAGGGTTTCTTTTTGTAACACTATTTAAGCTTACTTTCTTCTTCATTTGAGGCAACCAACGAATTTGTAAACTCAAAAGCTTAAAGCTTTGGCTATGGCCGAATTATTGTAAGGGAGGGATTCCCTTTTTCAAGTTTGAATCGACTTATCTAAGTTTTGGCAAACTTAGTGGCGTCTCCATTGCTAGCAAAACACTACAAGGATTCATCTTAAAGGTTCTCAAGGGCAAGTTCTTTGTGGGTCTTCTTTGTGGCCTTGGAAGGGTTTTGTTTCTACAAAATCATATTCGCGGTTCTTGGGGTTCTGTCCGTTGCTTGGGGTTTGCTTGGATTTCGAATCCAAGTGGGTTTCTTGTCATACATTCTACTGATAGTGAGGTTGAGGTTGATGATGATGAGCCTGAGATTGAGGATACTAGTGACAAAGAGGGAGTTGCATACCCGCTGGATAACTTGTCCTTAGTTGTCAATCATGTTTTGAGTGCACAAATTATTGAGCATGAGAGTGATCAACAGAGGGAGAACATATTTCATACCAGATGCCGTGTGAATGGTATGATCATTGACGGGGGCAGTTGTGCTAATGTCGCAAGTACGGCTTTAGTTGAGAGGTTGGGATTAGATTGCTTTAAGCATCCCAAGCCTTATAAGTTGCAGTGGTTAAATGATTGTGGCGAGATAAATGTGACAAAGAATGTGTTATTGAGCTTTACCATTGGGCCATACACGGATGATGTCCTATGTGATGTGATACCGATGCATGCAGGACATATTCTTCTTTGGGAAGGCCGTGGTAGTTTGATAGGAAAGTTATTCACGATGGGTTCAAGAATAAGTATTCCTTTCAACATAAGGGAAAACCCATTACCTTGTACCCACTCACACCAAAGCAAGTCCACGAGGATCAAGTCAAGTTGCAACTTGAGAGAGATAGAGAGATTGAGAGTGCAAACACAACCTTGGGGAAAACACGTGAGGGGAGTGTGGACCGAACCTAGTAAGGAAAATAAGGCAAAGGCCGTGAGTGTTTCCAAGGGGAGTGTGAGTGAACTTAAGGGGGAAACAAAAGGGTGAGTGAAAAAGAGCTTTTACATGGGTGAAGTGAAGCAAGGAAAGCTTTTAAGGCTAGCAAGCTTATGCTTTTGTTGGTCTACAAGGAACACCATATTTGTATTGCTAACACTGACCCTTCGCTTCATGTGTCCATTTCATCTCTTTTGCAGGAATTCAGTGATGTGCTGACAGAGGACATTCATAGTGGGCTTCCACCCATTAGAGGTATTGAGCACCAGATAGATTTCTTACCTGGCGCAGTCATTCCCAACATACTAGCCTACCGAAACAATCCGGAGGAGACGAAGGAACTTCAGAAGCAATTGAGGGATTTGATGGAGAAAGGGTATGTTAGAGAAAGTATGAGTCCCTGTGCGGTACCGGTTCTTTTAGTTCCTAAGAAAGATGGGTCGTGGCGTATGTGCGTTGATTGTCGAGCGATCAACAATATAACAGTAAAGTATCGTCACCCTATTCCTAGACTAGATGACATGTTGGATGAATTGCATGGTTCCAAAATTTTTAGTAAGATTGATTTAAAGAGTGGATACCATCAAATTCGCATGAGAGAGGGAGATGAGTGGAAAACTGCATTTAAGACCAAGTATGGCTTGTATGAATGGTTAGTTATGCCATTTGGTCTTACAAACGCACCTAGCACATTTATGAGATTGATGAATCATGTTATGCGTGCTTTTATAGGTAAGTTTGTTGTAGTTTATTTTGATGACATCTTAGTTTACAGTAAAACATTAGATGAGCATGTTACACATTTGAAGCATGTTCTTGAAGTGTTGAGACAGGAAAAACTGTATGCTAACTTTGGTAAGTGCACTTTTTGTATGGATAGGATTGTTTTCCTTGGTTTTGTTGTAAGTACAGATGGCATCGAAGTTGATGTAGAGAAGGTGAAGGCGATTCAGGATTGGCCTACACCAACGACAGTGACAGAAGTTAGAAGCTTCCATGGATTAGCAAGCTTCTACCGTAGATTTGTTAAAGACTTCAGTAGTATTGCTGCACCACTGACTGAAGTAGTGAAGAAAACTGTTGGTTTCAAATGGGGAGAAGAGCAGGAGCGTGCATTCCAGGATCTTAAAATGAAGTTATGTAGTGCACCAATTTTGGCGCTACCCAATTTTGAAAAGACATTTGAGATTGAGTGTGATGCATCCGGAATAGGCATTGGAGCTATTCTTATATAAGAAAAGTGACCAATAGCTTACTTTAGTTAGAAGCTGAATGGAGCAGTTTTGAGGTACCCCACATATGACAAGGAGTTGTATGCGCTTGTGAGAGCCCTTGAGACTTGGTAGCATTATCTGTGGCCTCGAGAATTTGTGATCCATATTGATCATGAATCATTGAAGCACTTGAAGGGCCAAGGTAAGTTGAACAAACGACACGCAAAGTGGTTGGAGTTCATTGAGACATTTCCATACGTAATTCGCTACAAACAAGGTAAGGAAAACATTGTCGCTGTTGCACTATCGCGAAGGTATGTTTTACTTACTTCATTGAGTGCAAGAATGCTTGGGTTTGAATTTATTAAAGAACTTTATGCAAATGATACTGACTTTAGTACCATCTATGATGCATGTGAAAAGTCTACCTTTAATAAATTCTATCAACATGACGGGTTTCTGTTTAGGGAGAATAGATTATGCATTCCTGTTTGTAGTATGCGTGAGTTGTTAGTTAGAGAAGCGCATGAGGGAGGTTTAATGGGGCACTTTGGCATTTCTAAGACCTTATGGGTATTGAGTGAACATTTTTATTGGCCTAAAATGCGGAGAGATATTGAGCGTTTGTGTGATAAATGCTTGATTTGTAAAAAGGCTAAATCTAAGGTTATGCCTCATGGGTTGTATACACCGTTGCCTGTACCTAGTGAGCCGTGGGTAGATGTATCAATGGACTTTATATTGGGTTTACCTAGGACTAGGCACACTATAAAGATGTATCTTTGTAGTGGTTGATAGGTTCAGTAAGATGACACACTTTATAGCATGTCATAAAATTGATGATGCCACTAACATTGCTGACTTATTCTTTAGAGAAGTGGTACGACTCCATGGAATTCCACGGAGTATAGTTTCAGATCGTGATGTTAAATTCCTTATACACTTTTGGAAAGTTTTATTGGGTAAGTTAGGAACAAAACTTTTGTATTCTACTACTTGTCATCCCCAAATTGATGGACAGACTGAATTGGTTAATAGGACTTTGACTCAGTTATTGCGTACTATTGTCTCTAAGAACTTGAAAACTTGGGAGGATTGTTTGCCTTTTGTTGAATTTGCATATAATCGTAGCATTCATTCTTCCACATCTTATTCACCATTTGAAATTGTTTATGGTTTTCAACCACTAACTCCATTAGATTTGTTACCATTGCCTGTTGATGAGCATGCATGGTTAGATGGAAAAAAGAAAGCTGATTTGGTGAAACACATACAGGAGAAAGCAAGAGAGCACATACAACGAAAGAATGAACAATATGCTTCTCATGCCAATAAGGGAAGAAAATGTGTGGTATTTCAACCTGGAGATTGGGTTTGGGTACACATGAGAAATGAAAGATTTCCTGAACAGCGTAAATCCAAGCTACAACCGAGAGGGGATGGTCATTTCAAGTCTTGGAACGGATTAATGACAATGCATACAAGCTGGATTTACAAGGTGAGCATAATGTGTCTGTGACATTTAATGTTTCTGACTTAACTCTTTTTTATGCAGGTACATATTCGAGGTCGAATCCTTTTCAAGAGGGAGGGAATGACATGAATCCAGCAACTCAATGAACAAATGACATGAATCCAACAACTCAAGGAACATTAGATCCTTTGCAATTGCCAACAGTCCAATCACACGCCAAATAGCTAAGAAGATCAGAGACGCAATGGCGGGGCTAGCGCAGAATGCCATGGTCGAGTGTGACAGACAACTTCGGGGCACATTGGCGTCACATGAGGGCTTCAATGGAGTGGGTCCAAAGCTATTGCACTTGACCCAAGTCATACCAGAGTAACGCACCAGCAATCTTGAAGCTGAGTATATTTTTAACGGATCAAGCCGATTCAAGCCCGACACTAAATATTCGGCCAAGACAAGACTTATTGGACTTTATGACACATCATTATGCCTTTATACATGGAAGCCACGAATTTAGAGGACTTTTGGTGCAAGGAAACAACTTTAGACAAATTTGGAAAAGTTTTCCACATTTGTTGACTTTTATGATTTTGTGTTTTTACTTTAGACTTTTTTGGCAAAGTTATTAATTAAGTCTTTGTTTGTTATTGATTTAGTCTTTGTTTCTTTTGACTTTGTGTTTGTTATTAAATGTCTATTAAGGGCATGGCCATTTAATAGCCATTAGTTAGCAACTTAGGGTGTTTTGGTCATTTTGCACCCATTAGGGTTTCTTTCATTGCACTATTTAAACTCATTTCATCTTAATGAGAAGCTAATCACCAAATTTCGAATTTCATCTTCATTTTGAAGTCTTGGCTATTGCCTAAATTGCTTAAGGGATGGATTCCCCTTATCTCATGCAATCGACTTATATAAGGCGTGCCAACCTTAGTGGTATCTCTATGCTAGCAGAACACTTCAAGGAATCATCTTAAGGGTTCTCAAAGACAAGTTCTTTGTGGGTCTTCTTTGTGGCATTGGAAGGGTTTTGTTCCTACAAAATCAAATTTGCGGTTCTTGGGGTTCCGTCCGTTGCGAGCGGTTTACTTGGCCTAATCCTCCAAGTGAGTTCCGCGTACATACGTATGGTCCTCAAGAGCTAACCTAGCACTCAAGAGGTAGGCAACAATAGGTAAGCCCGCTTTAACATATTGAGTTTGTCCAACAAACCCAATCGTTTCCCTTAGCCAACATTATTCATATATTGTATAACCTAAAGTTATACATCAATATGACTCAGATGCGACATTAATATTGTGTTACAGCTACTAAGTTGTCTATGTATTTAGAGATCAAATCAAAATATTATGAGACAACCGCAAGCATAACACTAATTTCAAAACTTCTAATCTATAAGGTCACTTTGCAACTTTATAAGTCAATACTTCATAAGTTACAACTAATTCCACTAATACAGTAGAATCAACCGTGACACTCCCACTACATCTTTTCTGACTCTATATGACATAGACCATCTAATGTCATAATTAGACTCAAAACTAATTGGATCCCAATGGTTGCAGACTATATTCTCCATGAATAAGAAACTTGTTCTTAATATCTCCAAGATAACAAAGAACATGTTTTAAGACACATCCCATAGTCTATAACTTATCAAAATAGTTCGTAATAATTACGATTAAATAGATATTTTTAATCACTTAATATAGTATTTATTATGCCATCATCCTATAGTGCATAAGATTGACTAGACATTCTAATCAATTTCTCTTTTGACAAAGGAATCATCCATTACAAAAGATAAATACTATATACAAGAGACACACTAACTGTCAAACAATTATACTAACTGTCACATAGATAGTCTTGTTGTGTCATTTATTAGATCATATCTAATGCACGACTAATGGGAGTATCTCACAAGTCTCTTGTTTTATATCATTTATAAAACTTTATATCGAATATAACAAAGACTACTCCCACTGCTTTCACGGAGAAAAGAAGACTTAGGTAAACCTTTTACCTCACAAACATTTCATTATTACATTAATAATGATAATGTCGTTAGGATATATAACACGAGTGACATGAGTCCAACCACACCAGAGACATTACAGGATGCAGCTAACAACTTGGAGGAACCCATACTGACATGAATCCAGCAACTCAAGGAACAAATGACATGAATCCAACAACTCAAGGAACATTAGATCCTTTGCAATTGCCAACAGGTCCAATCACACGCCAAAGAGCTAAGAAGATCAGAGACGCAATGGCGGGGCTAGCGCAGAATGCCATGGTCGAGTGTGACAGAAAACTCCGGGGCATATTGGCGTCACATGAGGGCTTCAATGGAGTGGGTCCAAAGCTATTTCACTTGACCCAAGTCATACCAGAGTAACGCCCCAGCAATCTTGAAGCCGAGTATATTTTTAACGGATCAAGCCGATTCAAGCCCGACACTAAATATTCGGCCAAGACAAGACTTATTGGACTTTATGACACATCATTATGCCTTTATACATGGAAGCCACGAATTTGGAGGACTTTTGGTGCAAGGAAACAACTTTAGACAAATTAGGAAAAGTTTTCCATATTTGTTGACTTTTATGATTTTGTGTTCTTACTTTAGACTTTTTTGGCAAAGTTATTTATCAAGTCTTTGTTTGTTATTGATTAAGTCTTTGTTTCTTTTGACTTTGTGTTTGTTATTAAATGTCTATTAAGGGCATGGCCATTTAATAGCCATTAGTTAGCAACTTAGGGTGTTTTGGTCATTTTGCACCCATTAGGGTTTCTTTCATTGCACTATTTAAACTCATTTCATCTTAATGAGAAGCTAATCACCAAATTTCGAATTTCATCTTCATTTTGAAGTCTTGGCTATTGCCTAAATTGCTTAAGGGATGGATTCCCCTTATCTCATGCAATCGACTTATATAAGGCGTGCCAACCTTAGTGGTATCTCTATGCTAGCAGAACACTTCAAGGAATCATCTTAAGGGTTCTCAAAGACAAGTTCTTTGTGGGTCTTCTTTGTGGCATTGGAAGGGTTTTGTTCCTACAAAATCAAATTTGCGGTTCTTGGGGTTCCGTCCGTTGCGAGCGGTTTACTTGGCCTAATCCTCCAAGTGTTCCGCGTACATACGTATGGTCCTCAAGAGCTAACCTAGCACTCAAGAGGTAGGCAACAATAGGTAAGCCCGCTTTAACATATTGAGTTTGTCCAACAAACCCAATCGTTTCCCTTAGCCAACATTATTCATATATTGTATAACCTAAAGTTATACATCAATATGACTCAGATGCGACATTAATATTGTGTTACAGCTACTAAGTTGTCTATGTATTTAGAGATCAAATCAAAATATTATGAGACAACCGCAAGCATAACACTAATTTCAAAACTTCTAATCTATAAGGTCACTTTGCAACTTTATAAGTCAATACTTCATAAGTTACAACTAATTCCACTAATACAGTAGACAACCGTGACACTCCCACTACATCTTTTCTGACTCTATATGACATAGACCATCTAATGTCATAATTAGACTCAAAACTAATTGGATCCCAATGGTTGCAGACTATATTCTCCATGAATAAGAAACTTGTTCTTAATATCTCCAAGATAACAAAGAACATGTTTTAAGACACATCCTATAGTCTATAACTTATCAAAATAGTTCGTAATAATTACGATTAAATAGATATTTTTAATCACACTTAATATAGTATTTATTATGCCATCATCCTATAGTGCATAAGATTGACTAGACATTCTAATCAATTTCTCTTTTGACAAAGGAATCATCCATTACAAAAGATAAATACTATATACAAGAGACACACTAACTGTCAAACAATTATACTAACTGTCACATAGATAGTCTTGTTGTGTCATTTATTAGATCATATCTAATGCACGACTAATGGGAGTATCTCACAAGTCTCTTGTTTTATATCATTTATAAAACTTTATATCGAATATAACAAAGACTACTCCCACTGCTTTCACGGAGAAAAGAAGACTTAGGTAAACCTTTTACCTCACAAACATTTCATTATTACATTAATAATGATAATGTCGTTAGGATATATAACCGAGTGACATGAGTCCAACCACACCAGAGACATTACAGGATGCAGCTAACAACTTGGAGGAAAACCATACTGACATGAATCCAGCAACTCAAGGAACAAATGACATGAATCCAACAACTCAAGGAACATTAGATCCTTTGCAATTGCCAACAGGTCCAATCACACGCCAAAGAGCTAAGAAGATCAGAGACGCAATGGCGGGGCTAGCGCAGAATGCCATGGTCGAGTGTGACAGAAAACTCCGGGGCATATTGGCGTCACATGAGGGCTTCAATGGAGTGGGTCCAAAGCTATTTCACTTGACCCAAGTCATACCAGAGTAACGCCCCAGCAATCTTGAAGCCGAGTATATTTTTAACGGATCAAGCCGATTCAAGCCCGACACTAAATATTCGGCCAAGACAAGACTTATTGGACTTTATGACACATCATTATGCCTTTATACATGGAAGCCACGAATTTGGAGGACTTTTGGTGCAAGGAAACAACTTTAGACAAATTAGGAAAAGTTTTCCATATTTGTTGACTTTTATGATTTTGTGTTCTTACTTTAGACTTTTTTGGCAAAGTTATTTATCAAGTCTTTGTTTGTTATTGATTAAGTCTTTGTTTCTTTTGACTTTGTGTTTGTTATTAAATGTCTATTAAGGGCATGGCCATTTAATAGCCATTAGTTAGCAACTTAGGGTGTTTTGGTCATTTTGCACCCATTAGGGTTTATTTCATTGTACTAATTAAACTCATTTCATCTTAATGAGAAGCTAATCACCAAATTTCGAAATTCATCTCCATTGAGAGCTTGGCTTTGTCCAAAAATTGCTTAAGGGAGGGATTCCCCTTATTTCATGCAATCGACTTATCTAAGGCGTGGCAACCTTAGTGGCGTCTCCGTGCTAGCAGAACACTTCAAGGAATCATCTTAAGGGTTCTCAAAGACAAGTTCTTTGTGGGTCTTCTTTGTGGCCTTGGAAGGGTTTTGTTCCTACAAAATCAAATTCGCGGTTCTTGGGGTTCTGTCCGCTGCGAGGGGTTTGCTTGGCCTAATCCTCCAAGTGAGTTCCGCGTCATTTGGTATCAGAGCTTAGGGTTCCAAGGTCTGATTTTTCTATCTTTACCTTGTGTTTTTTATTTAGTTTTTATTGTGTTTTGAGATGGAAAGAGAATTTGAGACCATGGATAGAAATTTTCAAAATAATTTGGTCTTCGTCTTTCGTACGAGATGCCGCATCAACTCTAGAGCGTGTAGTATGATCATCAACAGAAAAGATCCTACTAATTTTGCTAGTACTACACTAGTGGAAAAGTTGGGATTACCCTTAATACCTATGGATAGACCTTACCTGTGGATAAGTGAATTTGGCGAGGTTGAGGTTAGTCATAGAGTTGTGGTTAGTTTTTTCTATTGGGGAAAATATATTGATGAGGTAGTGTGTGACGTAGTTCCTATGAGTACTACACATATATCATTGGGCAGGCCTTGGTATAAGTTTAACAAGGTAACTTATGATATGGACAAGAATAGATATAAGGTCAAATATGGTGGGAAAGTCATTACTATCATTCCTTTAACACCACAACAAGCATATGATGATGTGTTGTATTTTCAGAAAAGTACGAGTAGTGAGAGACATGGTAATATTGATAAAATATGTTCTGTGGAGCCATCAGAGAACGACATGGGTAATGAGATGGTTGAAGAATTTGTTGTAAAGGAAAGTGTACGACAACAAAATGGAGTAGTGACTAAGGGTTTTAATGAGAGTGAGATCATTAGCGAGGCTAAAGTCGGTGAGAATGCTTGTGAGGCCAAGAGTTATGAGTGTGTTGTTTTGAGTTACATGGTGAGTGGAAATGCTTGTGAGACTGTGAGCATTGAGGGAGTAAACACTTGTGAGACAGTGTGCTTTGAGGTTGAAAAACACAGTGAAGTTGAGCATTTGTGTGAGGTCTTTGCAAGTAAGGTTGAGATAGTGGCCATGGGTGATGATGAAGCCATGCGAGCGAGTGAAAATGAAGTGGATGTGGTAGTGAAGTTTTTAACTAACACATTCTCTACTATTTATGTTTCTTCATTGCAGGTGCACGTGGTCAAGTATGATTCATTTATACTCCAAGATCATCATTCAATTGATTTTGTCATAACTATCTATGATCCGGGTTCGGATTCGAGGACAAATCCATTTCAAGAGAGGGAGAATGACATGAATCCAGCAACTCAAGGAACAAATGACATGAATCCAACAACTCAAGGAACATTAGATCCTTTGCAATTGCCAACAGGTCCAATCACACGCCAAAGAGCTAAGAAGATCAGAGACGCAATGGCGGGGCTAGCGCAGAATGCCATGGTCGAGTGTGACAGAAAACTCCGGGGCATATTGGCGTCACATGAGGGCTTCAATGGAGTGGGTCCAAAACTATTTCACTTGACCCAAGTCATACCAGAGTAACGCCCCATCAATCTTGAAGCCGAGTATATTTTTAACGGATCAAGCTGATTCAAGCCCGACACTAAATATTCGGCCAAGACAAGACTTATTGGACTTTATGACACATCATTATGCCTTTATACATGGAAGCCACGAATTTAGAGGACTTTTGGTGCAAGGAAACAACTTTAGACAAATTAGGAAAAGTTTTCCATATTTGTTGACTTTTATGATTTTGTGTTCTTACTTTAGACTTTTTTGGCAAAGTTATTTATCAAGTCTTTGTTTGTTATTGATTAAGTCTTTGTTTCTTTTGACTTTGTGTTTGTTATTAAATGTCTATTAAGGGCATGGCCATTTAATAGCCATTAGTTAGCAACTTAGGGTGTTTTGGTCATTTTGCACCCATTAGGGTTTATTTCATTGTACTATTTAAACTCATTTCATCTTAATGAGAAGCTAATCACCAAATTTCGAAATTCATCTCCATTGAGAGCTTGGCTTTGTCCAAAAATTGCTTAAGGGAGGGATTCCCCTTATTTCATGCAATCGACTTATCTAAGGCGTGGCAACCTTAGTGGCGTCTCCGTGCTAGCAGAACACTTCAAGGAATCATCTTAAGGCTTCTCAAAGACAAGTTCTTTGTGGGTCTTCTTTGTGGCCTTGGAAGGGTTTTGTTCCTACAAAATCAAATTCGCGGTTCTTGGGGTTCTGTCCGCTGCGAGGGGTTTGCTTGGCCTAATCCTCCAAGTGAGTTCCGCGTCACATACAGTTGCCAACAGGTCCAATCACACGCCAAAGAGCAAAGAAGATCAGAGAGGCCTTTGCAGGACTAGCTCAGAGCTATGTGACCAATTGCAGCAACCAAGTCAAGTGCACACCAGAGACACATATGGGCATAACTAGAGAGGTCCCCAAGCTATTTCATTTGACCCAGATCAGCTAAGACTAAAGCATAGCAGCAGCTTCAGCACCAGCACCCTTTTGACCCGATTTCACCCATTTTGGGACTATGTTGAATTCGACCAAATGGGGGCATTTTTGTCATTTTTGCTCGAAATTTTGACTTTATTTATGATGTAATTAGCATCGTTGACTATTCCATTAGGCTTAATTATGCTTAGATCTCTACTTAGCAGGAAGCATGTCAATTTACTATAGCATGTAAGCACCTCAATTAGCTTAAGTGAGATTAGCTTCTAATCTTTGTTTTAAGTTTATTTAGGTGCAAAAGGACCTTAATGGTCGTGGTTGAGGTGCTTGACTTAGGGATTTTGGTAATTTTAGCTCTAGGGTCATTTTAGTCTTTTTACTCTCTTGTAACCCTTATTATATGACTCTTCTTTGTATTTTGGAGACAACCAATGTAATATACAACATTTGAAAGAGAGAAAAGCTTGAGCTTTCCATGTCTATGGTCGAAACCTTGTTGAGGGAGGGATTCCCCTTTTCAAGTTCAAATTGACTTATCTAAGCTTGGCAACTTAGTGGCGTCTCCATTGCTAGCAAAATACAATCTGATTTCATACTTGTGGTTATCATGGACGTGAGTTTCATGGTGGTTAGGGGCTGATCTTGGTTGGGTTTTGTTCCTACAAAATCAGTATTCAAAGTTCTTGGGGTTTTGAGAAAGATGCTTGGGGGTTTGCTTGGTTTCAAACCCAAGTGAGTTCTTGTCATTTGGTATCATGAGATTAGGGTTCTGAGGTCTGATTTCCTATCCTTTGTGTTGTTTAATCTTGTATTCATCTTTGTTCTTTGTTGATTTAATTTCGGCATCAAGGTTTTACTTCCACCTTGATTCGGCCATTGTTAGATCTTTGTTGTTTCTTACAGATTTGTGATCCTTGTTGCATGAATAACAATCTGTCATTTAGTAGTTTGTGCTAATTTTGAGTATTTCTTTGAGTTAAGCTTTGGCTACTTAGGTCAAAATTGGGGCTTTTGTTTTCTTTGCTTGAATCAAGTGTTTAGTTGTTAATTCTATGTAACTAGGACGTGTTTAACATTGTTATTAAGTTATTAGTTAAAAAAAAATGCATCAGGCCAAATTCGGCCAAGGAAGAACCATCACCACCCTTGCTTTGTTCTTGCCATATGCATGTCACTTAGCTTGTTTTCAATAGGTATTGTTCATATCTACTTTAAGAAAATCAGATTGCACTTCATTACTCCTAGTATTTGCTTGAACTAGCTTGTTTGTAATCTTTGTGAAGTTGTTGCAATCTTGTGAAGTGTGAGGAAAACAAGTGTTTTTGAGTGTTTTGGTGAGGCATTTGAGTGAATGAGTGTTGAAACAAAATGAAATGCTTATGGATTGATGAGGCCGTGAGACTCTTGAAGTTTACTTATGCTTGTGTGTTAACTTTGTGAGACAAGTCTGGTTGCTTTGTTACATATATTGCCGTGAGTGCTTGATGTGCTTATGTTGAAGCATGAATTAACAAGTGTGCTTGCTGATTTGCGTGAGCGAGCATTAGCTTGACATTGGATTTGTGTTGAAATCATTAGCATGACATTGAAAATGGAAGCACTCATGAGCTTGACATGGAAATTTGAGTAGCCATCATTGCATTTGAGAGGTGCTTAAAGAGGCAAGTTGCTGCATCACCAAGTTAGTTGGAAAAAGTGTTTAGTTGGTTTGTAACTTACCATTGCCGAATTGACATGCTTACTTGACCTACTTGTAAGCTACTTACGTAAGCAGTTGAGTCACCTACTTGTTTTGAAAAAAAAAATAAAAGAAAGAGAATTGGTCGCATTGTGCTTAGCTTGATTAGACCATTTGCAAGTTGATTGGATTGCTTTACATGAGTTACATTGATATTTGATTTGGTTTGTATTGGTTTGAGCTTGAAAGACTATATTTGTGTTATAGCCGAATTGCAAGCCTTTATGCTTCATTGTGTTTTATTGGAGTGTAAACACTTGTGAGTGTGTGTGAGAAGAAAAGAAAGGTGAGCTCAAACACTATAGCGAGTGACCACAAGATTGCTTCAGTGACACGTTGATTGCTTGCTTGCTTATTTATTGCATTTAGCTAACTCGTCATTCTTTCTTATTCTGAGCACTCTAGCTATAAGTTTCTTTCGATTGAGTCTCCGTGATTACTTATCTTATTTGCTTTATTCCACATGCTCTATATATACATTGTGTTTTTGCTAGCTTGTGGACTACATCTTAGTTGACCATTCTGGGAATTGAGTTGATTTGTAATTGAATTGAGGAGAACTCAATAGTGGTAAAAGGTAGTGAGTGTGAGCACAGTATCGGGTAAAAGCCAATATAGTGCAAACACGAGTGGAGTGAGATATAATTGAGTGTAAACACGTGAGATTGTGAGCTTGAGAGGATTTTACATATCGTATTACTTTCTTGTTATTACTGATTTGTTTGTTGAGCTTTGAATGGCAGGTACTAGTTTAACTGTAGATGAGAAGCTTGCAGCTATGGATAGAAAGTTTACAGATATGATGGAGAATATGAATACTCATTGGAAAGGTTGTCCAAGAGTGTAGAGAGTATTCAGTCGGGCAGTGTTCCCAAAGTGACAAGAAACCCACTTGGATTCGAAATCCAAGCAAACCCCAAGCAACGGACAGACCCCAAGAACCGCGAATATGATTTTTGTAGAAACAAAACCCTTCCAAGGCCACAAAGAAGACCCACAAAGAACTTGCCCTTGAGAACCTTTAAGATGAATCCTTGTAGTGTTTTGCTAGCAATGGAGACGCCACTAAGTTTGCCAAAACTTAGATAAGTCGATTCAAACTTGAAAAGGGGAATCCCTCCCTTACAATAATTCGGCCATAGCCAAAGCTTTAAGCTTTTGAGTTTACAAATTCGTTGGTTTCTCAAATGAAGAAGAAAGTAAGCTTAAATATTGTTACAAAAAGAAACCCTAAAGGCATAAAGACAATAATGCCCCTAAAAACGAAAATACACAAAAATCAAGTCTTTAAGTCTTTAAAAGCCTAAAAAGCTTTATTCTAAACTGATTTGGGCCAAGTGAAATGGCTTTGGGCCCTTTCCATCGAAGCCCACATGCGCCTCTATTTGTTGGTTGCAGCCGGCCATAAAACTCTGAACTAATCCCGCCATTGCTTCTCTGAGTCTTTTGGTCCTCTGCCTCGTAATTGGCCCTTCTGGTACTTGTAATGCGTCATTTGGTTTGTTGTCTGCCTGGATCATGTCACAAAGCACCACCACCTCAGAATGTACCACCACCTCATAATGTACTACCACCTCATAATGTACCACCACCTCATAATGTGCCACCACGACAAGTACTACCGCAACATATACCATCAGATGAAGAAGAAGCCGAGACTAACTTTGATGATTTTGATGATGTTGAGGAGAGGTTTCAGCCTAGACAAGATCGGAGGTATGGTAGGGGGTTTGGTAGAGGGTGTGATATGAGGTTTGATGGGAGACATAATAGGAGGGATAAATGATTTGATGATAGAGGTGCATTTGATGATAGGCAAGTGGATTATGATCGAAGGGGTTATGGTAGACGGGGGGACTTAGATGGAGATCTAGGTAGCATTAAAATCAAGATACCAACCTTTCAGGGGAAGAATGATCCTGAGGCTTATTTGGAATGTGAGAAGAAGATTGAGCTGATATTCAATTGCCATCACTACTCAGATGTGAAGAAAATCAATCTGGCAGCTATTGAGTTTACTGATTATGCCATGATATGGTGGGATCAACTTGTTGCTACTCGGAGAAGAAACTATGAGAGACCAGTTCAGACTTGGGAAGAACTCAGAGGTCTTATGAGGAAGAGGTTCATTCCGAGCCATTACTACCGTGAGTTGTATCAGAAGCTACAACATTTGTATCAGGGTCCCAAGAGTGTTGAGGATTATTACACAGAGATGGAAGTTTCCATAATCAGGGCGAATGTAGTTGAGGATGCAGAGGCTACTATGGCATGGTTTCTTGGAGGCTTAAATAGGGAGATTGCCAACATGGTGGAGATACATCATTATGTTGATTTGGAGGACATGCTTCACATGGCTATCAAGGTAGAGAGGCAACTCAAGAAGAAGGCCACATCCAGATTTGGTACTCAGACTACTTCTACTTGGAAGGGGAATGGGTTCCGAGTGAGAAGCGAGATGGAGGCTTTAACATGCCTAGAGGTGATTTCAGTGGAGGCTTTAAAAAACCTAGGGCCGAACCTAGTGGCAAGGGTAAAGAGGCTGCAGAATCGAGTAAGCCTAGACCTAAACCTGAGGGTACAACTACGAGAACTATGGATGTCAAGTGTTTCAAGTGTTTGGGCAGGGGACAATATGCTTCACAATGTCCCAATAGGCGCACCTTAGTGATTGACAAGAGCAGAGTTGTGTACTCTACAGATGATGAGGTTGAGGATGAGATGCCGGAGTTAGAAGATGCTAGTGACCACGAGGGAGCTGCATACCCTTTAGATAACTTATCCATGGTTGTTAAGCGTGCTTTGACAGCACAAGTTGTTGAGGATGAGAGTGATCAGCAGAGGGAGAACATATTCCACACCAGATGTCGTGTGAATGGTAAGGGTTGTAGTATGATTATAGATGGAGGTAGTTGTACCAATGTGGCTAGCACGGCTTTGATTGAGAGATTGGGGTTGAGTTGCTTGAAGCACCCCAAGCCTTACAAGTTGCAGTGGTTAAATGATTGTGGTGAAGTGAAGGTAACGAAGCAGGTATTATTGAGCTTTACCATTGGGCCCTACACATATGATGTTCTATGTGATGTGATTCTGATGCATGCGGGTCATATACTTTTGGGGAGGCCGTGGCAGTTTGATAAGAAGGTGATTCATGATGGGTTCAAGAATAAATATTCATTTCAACATAAAGGGAAACCCGTTACACTATACCCACTTACACCAAAGCAAGTCCATGAAGATCAGGTTAAGTTGCAACTTGAGAGGGATAAAGAGAGGGCGAGTGCAAACACTAACTTGGGTGAAACTAGTGAGAGTGTGAAAAATAAGGCCAAAGCCGAGAGTTTACCCAAGGGAAGTGAGAGTGAAAGTAAGGGGGACACCAAAGGGAGAGTGAAAAGAAGTTTCTACATGGGTGAAGGTGAAGCGAGGAGAGCTTTCAAGACTAGCAGCCTGATGCTATTGTTAGTTTACAAGGAGCCCCATGTTTATTTTTCTAACACTGACCATTTGCTTCCTATGTAGAATCTATTTCATCTCTTTTGCAGGACTAAAACGATGTACTGACTGAGGACATTCCTTGTGGGCTTCCACCCATTAGAGGCATTGAGCACCAGATAGACTTCGTACCTGGAGCAGTCATTCCCAACAGGCCATCCTATAGAAGTAATCATGAGGAGACAAAGGAACTTCAACGGCAAGTGCGGGATTTGATGGACAATGGGTATGTAAGGGAAAGCATGAGTCCTTGTGTAGTACCAGTGCTTCTAGTTCCTAAGAAAGATGGGACATGGTGAATGTGTGTTGATTGTCGAGTCATCAATAATATAACGGTAAAGTATCGCCATCCTATTCCTAGGCTAGATGACATGTTAGTTGAATTGCATGGTTCCAAGATATTTAGTAAGATTGATTTGAAAAGTGGATACCATCAAATTCGCATGAGAGAGGGAGATGAGTGGAAAACCGCATTTAAGACCAAATATGGATTATATGAATGGTTAGTTATGCCATTTGGTCTAACAAACACACCTAGCACATTTATGAGATTAATGAATCATGTTATGTGAGCATTTATAGGTAAGTTTGTTATGGTATACTTTGATAACATCTTAGTTTACAGTACATCGATTGAGGAGCATGAATTACATTTGAGACATGTACTTGATGTTTTATGAAAAGAACAACTGTATGCTAACTCTGACAAATGCACATTTTTCATGGATAGACTTGTTTTTCTTGGCTTTGTTGTGAGTGCAGATGGCATTGAGGTAGATGTGGAGAAGGTGAAGGCAATTCAGGAATGGCCTACACCAACTACAGTGACAGAAGTCTGAAGCTTTCATGGCTTAGCGAGCTTCTATAGGAGATTTGTCAAGGACTTCAGTAGCATTGCTGCGCCATTGACAGAGGTAGTAAAGAAGACAGTTGGTTTTCAATGGGGCGAGGCGCAAGAGCGAGCATTCCAAGATCTTAAAGCGAAGTTATGCAGTGCACCCATTTTGGCACTACCCAACTTCGAGAAGACATTTGAGATTGAGTGCGACGCATCAGGGTTAGGTATTGGAGCAGATCTTATGCAAGAAAAGCGGCCAATAGCCTATTTTAGTGAGAAGCTGAACGGAGCAGCTTTGAGGTACCCCACGTACGACACAAAGAGTTATATGCACTTATGAGAGCACTTGAGACGTGGCAGCACTACTTGTGGCCTAAAGAGTTCGTGATCCACACCGACCATGAATCATTAAAACACTTGAAGGGTCAAGGTAAGCTGAATAAGCGACATGCAAAATGGATGGAATTCGTTGAGTCATTTCTATATGTTATACGCTACAAGCAAGGTAAAGAAAACATCGTGGCCGATGCATTATCTCGCAGGTATGTTTTACTTACTTCAATGCATGCACGGATGTTGGGATTTGATTTGATTAAAGAATTATATGAGTGTGATTCTGATTTTGGTGAGATTATTGTTGCTTGTGCAAAGTCATCTTTTGGAAAGTTTTACATTCATGACGGTTTCTTATTTAAAGCGAATAGGTTGTGTGTTCCTGCTTGTAGTATGCGTGCGTTGCTTATGAAAGAAGCGCATGAGGGAGGTTTGATGGGGCATTTTGGGATTACTAAGACTTTAGCTATTTTACATGAGCACTTTTATTGGCCTAAAATGAAACGTGATGTTGAGCGTATTTGTGATAAGTGTCTAACATGTAAGCATGCTAAATCTAAATTAATGCCACATGGGTTGTATACTCCTTTGCCTGTACCTAGTGAACCTTGGGTTGATATATCGATGGATTTTGTGTTAGGTTTGCCTAGGACAAAGAGAGGTAGAGATTCAATCTTTGTTGTAGTTGATAGGTTTAGTAAAATGGCTCATTTCATTGCATGTGATAAAACCGATGATGCTACAAACATTGCAGATTTATTTTTCAGAGACATAGTGTGACTCCATGGTATACCTAGGAGTATTATATCTGATAGAGATGTTAAGTTCCTTAGCCATTTTTGGAAGGTGTTGTGGGCTAAACTAGGCACCAAACTATTGTATTCTACCACATGTCACCCATAGATGGACAAACGGAGGTAGTTAATAAGACTTTATCTCAATTATTGCACACTATAGTTGTTAAGAATTTGAAGAGTTGGGAAGATTGTTTGCCATTTATTGAGTTTGCATATAATCGTAGCATTCATTCTTCTACATCATTTTCACCTTTTGAGATTGTTTATGGTTTTCAGCCACTAACTCCACTGGATTTATTACCATTACCTATTGATGAGCATACGGGGTTAGATGGCAAACGAAAGGCTGATTTGGTGAAGCATATCCATGAGAAGGTAAAAGAGCACATTCAACGAAAGAACGAGCAACACGCTTCTCATGCAAACAAGGGAAGAAAGTGTGTAGTCTTTCAACCTGGTGATTGGGTTTGGGTACACATGCGTAAAGAGAGATTTCCAGAACAGCGTAAATCCAAGCTATAATCGAGAGGAGATGGACCCTTTCAAGTCTTGGAAAGGATCAATGACAATGCATATAAGCTGGATTTGCAAGGTAAGTACAACGTATCTGCTACTTTTAATGTTTCTGACTTAACTCATTTTAATGCAGGTTCAGATTCGAGGTCGAATCCTTTTCAACAAGGAGGGAATGACATGAGTCCAACCACACCAGAGACATTACAGGATGCAGCTAACAACTTGGAGGAACCCATACAGTTTCCAACATGTCCAATCACACGCCAAAGAGCAAAGAAGATCAGAGAGGCCTTTGCGGGACTAGCTCAGAGCTATGTGACCAATTGTATCAACCAAGTCAAGTGCACACCAGAGACACATATGGGCATAACCAGAGTGGTCCCCAAGCTATTTCATTTGACCCAGATCAGCTCAGACTGAAGCTTAGCAGAGCAGCTTCAGCACCAGCACCCTTTTGACCCGATTTCACCCATTTTGGGACTATGTTGAATTTGGCCAAATGGGGGCATTTTTTGTCTTTTGTGCTCGACATTTTGACTTTATTTATGATGTAATTAGCATCATTGACTATGCCATTAGGCTTAATTATGCTTAGATCTCTACTTAGCCGGAAGCACGTCAATTTACTATAGCATGTAAGCACCTTAATTAACTTAAGTGAGATTAGCTTCTAATCTTTGTTTTAAGTTTATTTAGGTGCAAAAGGACCTTAATGGTCGTGGTTGAGGTGCTTAACTTAGGGCTTTTGGTAATTTTAGCTCTAGGGTCATTTTAGTCTTTTTACTCTCTTGTAACCCCCTATTATATGACTCTTCTTTGTATTTTGGAGACAACCAACGTAATATACAACATTTGAAAGAGAGAAAAGCTTGAGCTTTCCATGGCTATGGCCGAAACCTTGTTGAGGGAGGGATTCCCCTTTTCAAGTTCAAATTGACTTATCTAAGCTTGGCAACTTAGTGGCGTCTCCATTGCTAGCAAAATACAATCTGATTTCATGCTTTTGGTTATCATGGACGTGAGTTTCATGGTGGTTAGGGGCTGATATTGGTTGGGTTTTGTTCCTACAAAATCAGTATTCAAAGTTCTTGGGGTTTTGAGAAAGATGCTTGGGGGTTTGCTTGGTTTCAAACCCAAGTGAGTTCTTGTCAACGAGAAAGAAATTGTACGCTCCCACTGACCCCACTATCAAAAATGTATTCTCCATGCTTTGATAAAATCAGACAATCTGACTGTATCAAAATTAGAGAACACATATTTTCAGAAAGCTCACCTGAGTCTACAATAGGCTCTATAAGCCATTATATCAAATTACGATCTTAGCAGAATAAAAATTCCAGGGCCATCCCGGAACAAACTCTTCAAACAAAGAAAACACAATGGATCTTTTCTTCGAAGAAACCATTCAGGAACTCCACTTTGTATTCCTAGCTAAAATACATAGTTTAATATAAACATTAACCAACAGATCCTTAATTGTTTAATTAGTGCGACTAGAGACAAGGTTTCTCAGAGTCTACAATAGATTGCTGAGTATAACCTTTCTCATTGTCATACTATAAGGGTCAAACCTTTAATAAGCTCATTTTGCTTTTGCTGCGCAAACAATTTGCATAATTTTATGAATAATTCATAACGAAAGCTCAATCAAATTCCAAACTTGATCGTAGAAAGCTACGAACAATCTTAGATCTATGGTTCAATGCTAATGACATGAGTCCAACCACACCAGAGACATTACAGGATGCATCTAATAACTTGGAGGAACCCATGCAGTTGCCAACAGGTCCAATCACACGCCAAATAGCAAAGAAGATCAGAGAGGCCTTTTCGGGACTAGCTCAGAGCTATGTGACCAGTTTCAGCAACCAAGTCAAGTGCACACCAGAGACACATATGGGCATAACCAGAGAGGTCCCCAAGCTATTTCATTTGACCCAGATCAGCTTCAGCACCAGCACCCTTTTGACCCGATTTCACCCATTTTGGGACTATGTTGAATTCGGCCAAATGGGGCATTTTTGTCATTTGTGCTCGACATTTTGAGTTTATTTATGGAAGTTTTTTTGCCACTCTGATATTCGCCCGTTTGGTCGTATCTGGGTGTGTTGGAACCCTAGGACATTGATGTTAGCATTATTCGCTCTTCAGCTCAAGTTATTCATTGTAGTGTGTCCCATATTTCTGGGATGTGGAATTGTGTGGTTTCGGTGGTTTATGGTGAGTGTGACTATGAGAAGCGTCCCCAAGGGGTGTGGCTTGGTGGTGTAGGGTCCAGGATCTCACATTTAGGTTCTGGGTTCGAATCAGGGGGTGCACTTCTTATAAGAGCCTGGGATAGCCGGTGGTTTTACCTGCGCCGCGGCCCAGAATGGGTGGTTTGGTGGCGGGGTTTCCGTCGTTTCCAAAAAAAAAGACTACGAGAAGCGTCGGGAGCTTTGGGCCGACCTAATTTCTAGTGGTAGTGTTTTTGATGATTCTCCGTGGCTTGTTTTGGGAGACTTCAATGCTATTCGCTCTCCGATTGAGCATTGTGGTGGATCTGTGGCTTGGCCGGCTTGGAAAGCCGATTTGGGCTGCTGTTTGGGTCAGGCTGGTTTGGATGATCTTCAATTCTCTGGTTGTCAGTTTACTTGGTTTAATAAGCAGATTAAGTCTCCTATTTGGCGTAAGTTGGACCGTGTTCTCGTTAATCCTTCTTGGGAGTGTCTCTTCCCGGGTTCTTCTGCCCGCTTTCTTCCCCCCAGATTTCAGATCATTCTCATATGATAGTTAAACTTGCAGAGCTCCCTAAGAGGAAAATTCCCTTCAAATTCTTTGATTTTTGGGTTGATCATCCCGATTTTCTCTTTGTTGTGGCTAGGGCTTGGGATATTGATGTTCATGGTACTCCGATGTTCCGTTTATGTTGTAAGCTGAAGAGTGTTAAGTTGGCCTTAAAGAAGTTTAATATTGAGCATTTCTCTAAGATTCCGTGTAGGGTTTTGGAGATTAGGAGGGAGTTGGATAGAGTGCGGTGTGCTTTACAGGAGTGCCCTAGTGACCCTGCTCTGTTAGCTGAAGAAGCTAGTCTTTCATTATGGTATGGTGACATGAGTCGGGCTGAGGAAGGCTTCAATAGACAGAAATCTCCTGTTCAGTGGCTAAACCTTGGGGATCAGAATACTAAATTCTTCTTTACTGCTATGAAGAGTTTTCACGCCCGTAGCAAGATTACTTCTATCACTAAGGAGGATGGGACCCGTGTGGAGGATGATGTTTTGGTTAGAGATGAGATTGTTTATTTTTTTGAGACCCTTTTGGGTCCCCAGCACTGTCAGCAGGATATTGATAGGGTTACCCTTCGATCTGCTATTACTAGACATGTGACTGCTGAGTAGAGTGAGACTCTTACCCGGGAGGTTTTAGATGAGGAGATTAAGGCTGTCTTGTTCGCGCTGAAGGACAATAAAGCTCCAGGCCCAGATGGGTTTAATTCAGGTTTCTTTAAGAAGTCTTGGAGTGTTGTAGGGGATGATGTCCTTTATGCTATTCACTCTTTCTTTTCCTCTGGGCGTCTCTTGAGGCAGGTTAATGCTACTTCTATTGCTCTGATTCCTAAGATTCCCAACCCTTCCCAGGTTAAGGATTATCGGCCTATTTCTTGTTGCAACATTATTTACAAGTGTATTGCTAAGCTTATTGCGAATAGGATCAAAGTTATCCTTCCATCTGTGATCAGTCATAATCAATATGCTTTTGTTGCGAGTAGGCATATCAGCGACAATATTCTTTTGTGTCAGGAATTGGTTCGGAATTATCATCGGACTGGTGGTTCCCCGAGATGTGCTCTTAAGATTGACTTTATGAAAGCTTATGACACTGTTCATTGGGACTTTTTGGTTAAGGTTTTGTGGACTGTTGGTATTCCAGAGAGGATGGTGGGTTGGATTCAGGAGTGTATGACTTCTACTAGGTTTTCTGTGTCTATTAATGGAGAGTTGCATGGTTTTTTCTCTGGGGGTCGCGGGTTGCGACAAGGTGATCCTATGTCTCATTATCTCTTTGTTTTGGCTATGGAAGTTCTGTCAGGTTTACTTCATAAAATGGCTCTTAATCAGGGTTTCAAGTTCCACTGGCGGTGTTCTAAAGACCGTCTCACTCATCTTTGCTTAGCGGATGACCTTATGATTTTTTGTAAAGCGGATTCATCCTCTGTTTCCTTGATCAAGGATTCTCTCGGACAGTTCAGTGGTTTATCGGGTTTAATCCCGAATCCAGCTAAAAGTCATTTCTTCTCCTCTGGTATCTCTTCTACCCTTCAGGGCCAGCTGTGTCATGTTTTAGGGTTCCAATTATGGATTCTTCCAGTGCGGTATTTGGGAGTCCCTTTGATTTCTACTAAACTCCAGGCCTCAGATTGTGCTTCTCTTGTGGATCATATTATCATGCGTGCTAAGAGTTGGAGTAGTAAGTTTCTCTCTTATGCGGGGCGGTTTCAGCTCATTAAGTCTGTTTTGTTCTCCATTTAAGTTTATTGGTCTTCTTTATTTATTCTTCCTAAGTCTGTTATTAGGAAAGTGGAGACGATTCTCCGTTCTTTCCTTTGGAAGGGTAGCACGCTCACCTCTTTTGGGGCGAGAGTGGCTTGGAGTAGAGTTTGTCTACCTATAAAGGAAGGGGGCTGGGGATTAAGAGATTGGATACTTGGAATAGAGCGGCTATTGTTAAGCACATTTGGTTTCTTTGTTCTGGCCAAGTTTCTTCTTGGTCGAATTGGGTTCACTCTTATATGTTGAGGGGGAGAAGTTTTTGGGAGGTGCCTTGTCCTACAGATTGCTCTTGGAGTTGGCGTAAGATTTTGGAGCTTCGTTCTTGGTCCCGGTGGCGGATGAGAGTTATGATTGGGAATGGTGAGAAGACTTTATTGTGGTTTGATTTTTGGCATCCTATGGGTCCGATTGTGGACACGTTGGGTGAGAGAATGATTTATGACTCTGGCTTGGATAAGATGGCTACAATTTCTTCCATTATCTCTGATTCTTCTTGGCGATGGCCACCATCTAGGTCTGCTGCTCTTGTTGATTTGGCTCGGTCCCATCTTCCGAATCCTTTTAGTATGAGGGAGGATGAGCTGGTTTGGGAGGATGATATGAGTGGGAGATTTTCTATGGATAATGCATGGAATGCCATGCGGACAAGTGGAGAGGATTAAGAATCATAATCAGGATCATTACCATCAGACTTGTAAAAAACACGAAGAGCAGAGCTGAGAAGCGTGTTTGAGTAATAAAAGTATCATCCTTTTTGTGCCCGTGGACGTAGGTCGGACCAAGATCCGCCGAACCACGTTAAATCTCCTTGTCGATTGGCGTATTTATCTGTCTTTTGCTAAGTTTGCTTTTGGTCCCCCATAACCAAACAAATTCACTATTGAGGGAGGATTGTCTCGGGAGTAATATTCCCTTATTGCCCCTGAGACCGAAATCCGCCGTCAATAAATTTAAAAGAATTAAGTTGATAGAAAGGAAAAGAAGAAACATCAGTAACCCTAGACAATTTGGGAATTTTAGGGCTTCTTTATTATGATGAAATTCATTATACTGAAATGTGAAATGAATCCTTTGATTTTGATTTTTGATTTGTGTTAATGAAAATGATTCAAGAGTGTGTAAATGCCATTATGGCCGAAACTGATGAAGGTTGTGGAGGTTTGGAATTGCATCATGAAATTATGTTTAATGTATTGTATGAAATGTTTAGTTTTAAGGTTATGGAAATTGTTTAATTTATTTTCAAAACTGGTTCATGATGACTACTTTGGCCGAATGGTGGCTGAGGAAAGGAAATGGAATCTTTGTAATAAGGAAGTGTTATAAACTTAAAATAAATGATTTTGTGTTATGTGGGTGTGACTGTTGATAAGTTAAAATGAAATTGTGTATGAAGGAATGTAATGGCGAGTGCGATTTGTTAGAGTATTTTTTTTAAGAAAAAGATGGGAATTGAATTTGTATAATGAATTTACTCTAAGTGATGATTGGTGTGTATTGATTTGAGAATGAAAACTTTAAACCTCTCTTGAACCGTGCCATAAAAGAGAGTGATGATTGGTTGAGACTATCCTTCGTTCTTTCCTTTGGAAGGGTAGTGCGCTTATCACTACTGGGGCTAGAGTAGCTTGGAGCAAAATTTGTTTACCTCTTAAGGAGGGGGGTCTGGGTATAAAGAGTCTGGAAGCTTGGAATAGAGCAGCTATTGTCAAGCATATTTGGTTTCTCTGTTCTGGTCAGGTTTCTTCTTGGTCTACTTGGGTTTACTCTTATTTACTGAGGGGGAGAAGTTTTTGGGAGATCCCTCGTCCTTCTGATTGCTCTTGGAGTTGGCGTAAGATTTTGGAGCTTCGTTCTTGGTCCCGTCGGCGGATGAGAGTGAGTATTGGGAATGGTGAGTCGACTTTATTGTGGTTTGATAATTGGCATCCTGTAGGCCCGATTGAGTACTCATTGGGCGAGAGAGTGATTTATGATTCTGGCTTGGATAGGATGGCGACAGTTGCTTCCATTATCTCTGATTCTGCTTGGCATTGGCCCCCTTCTAGATCTGCTGCTCTTGTTGATTTGGCTCAGACTCACCTTCCGTCTCCTTCTAGTTTGAGGGAGGATATGCTGGTTTGGGAAGATGATAGACATGGGAAATTTTCTGTGGATTGTGCCTGGAATGCTTTGAGGTCGAGGAGACCCGAGATGCCTTGGTCCCGAGTTGTCTGGTTCCGGAAATCTATTCCCCGCCATTCTTTTCTTCTTTGGATGTCCATTCAGGGAGGCCTTTGTACTCAGGACAGTCTAATGAAATTTGGTATATCCTCTTGCTCGCGGTGTATCCTTTGTGGTTGTTCGAGTGAGGACATCGATCATCTTTTTTTTCAGTGCCTCTTTTCATTGAGGGTTTGGTCGTCTGTGTTAGCCATGTGTGGTTTAGACTGGAGCTGTCGAGATTGGCGCCAAACTGTTGAGTGGCTTTGTCAGTTCTCTGATGCCTCTTTATATCATCTTCTGGTTCGTCTGTCCTTTGCAGCGTCAGTTTACCATATATGGAGGGAGAGGAATGCTCGCACTCATGATATGCCTCTTAGGCCAGTTTCTGTTCTTCTATATGATATTGTTTTTGATGTTCGGAATCGTGTTAGTTCTTTACGTAAGGTGACTCCATCTTATGACAATAAATGGCTTCACCTTTCGTGGCACTTGCCCGATGACATCTTTAGTTGATCTCTTGTAGCCGTTTGGCTTTCTTCTAGGAGGGCTTGTCCTCTCTAGATCCTGGGGGATGCCCCTTTGCTCTTGTATAGTTTTCTTTTGGTTATAATACTTACCTTATCCAAAAAAAAAAGTATGTAATATATTATAGTTTGTAAATATGATGGAAATGATAACATAGATATATAAGAGTGATTAGGAAGGTGGAGACTATCCTTCGTTCTTTCCTTTGGAAGGGTAATGCGCTTATCCCTACTGGGGCTAGAGTAGCTTGGAGCAAAATTTGTTTACCTCTTAAGGAGGGGGGACTGGGTATAAAGAGTCTGGAAGCTTGGAATAGAGCGGCTATTGTCAAGCATATTTGGTTTCTCTGTTCTGGTCAGGTTTCTCCTGGTCTTCTTGGGTTTACTCTTATTTACTGAGGGGGAGAAGTTTTTGGGAGATCCCTCGTCCTTCTGATTGCTCTTGGAGTTGGCGTAAGATTTTGGAGCTTCGTTCTTGGTCCCGTCGGCGGATGAGAGTGAGTATTGGGAATGGTGAGTCGACATTATTGTGGTTTGATAATTGGCATCCTGTAGGCCCGATTGAGGACTCATTGGGCGAGAGAGTGATTTATGATTCTGGCTTGGATAGGATGGCGACAGTTGCTTCCATTATCTCTGATTCTGCTTGGCATTGGCCCCCTTCTAGATCTGCTGCTCTTGTTGATTTGGCTCAGACTCACCTTCCATCTCCTTCTAGTTTGAGGGAGGATGTGCTGGTTTGGGATGATGATAGTCATGGGAGATTTTCTGTGGATTGTGCCTGGAATGCTTTGAGGTCGAGGAGACCCGAGATGCCTTGGTCCCGAGTTGTCTGGTTCCGGAAATCTATTCCCCGCCATTCTTTTCTTCTTTGGATGTCTATTCAGGGAGGCCTTTGTACTCAGGACAGTCTAATGAAATTTGGTATATCCTCATGCTCGCGGTGTATCCTTTGTGGTTGTTCGAGTGAGGACATCGATCATCTTTTATTTCAGTGCCTATTTTCATCGAGGGTTTGGTCGTCTGTGTTAGCCATGTGTGGTTTAGATTGGAGCTGTCGAGATTGGCGCCAAACTGTTGAGTGGCTTTGTCAGTTCTCTGGTGCCTCTTTATATCATCTTCTGGTTCGTCTGTCCTTTGCAGCGTCAGTTTACCATATTTGGAGGGAGAGGAATGCTCACACTCATGATATGCCTCTTAGGCCAGTTTCTGTTCTTCTATATGATATTGTTTTTGATGTTCGGAATCATGTTAGTTCTTTAAGTAAGGTGACTCCATCTTATGACAATAAATGGCTTCACCTTTCGTGGCACTTGCCCGATGACATCTTTAGTTGATCTCTTGTAGCCGTTTGGCTTTCTTCTAGGAGGGCTTGTCCTCTCTAGATCCTGGGGGATGCCCCTTTGCTCTTGTATAGTTTTCTTTTGGTTATAATACTTACCTTATCCAAAAAAAAAGTATGATTATGAAGCATAGGTTGGTATAGAACTGGAAAATCAGAATTGAATGAAAGTGCTGACGGGTATAACAGTGAAGTAAGTGAATAAACATAAATTTGAAGTTAGTGATTAATGTTCATAGATGTAAGTTCTAGTAGCATTAACGTGTGTTAGTTTGAGCATGTATTATGAAAATATATAAGGAGTGAAATCCATGTATCATTAATGAGTAGAGATACATCAACATATGCATGAGCATATATGACAATATGAAATAAGCATTCGTTAAAGCATGATTAGGGAAAGTAAAAAGCATTAGAATATATGTATATATGCATGTGTTATCATTTCTAGAAGTCAAATTAAAGTTAAGAATGCTTTTAAAGATTCAAAGTGTTTCTAAGAAATGGTTTTCAGATGCTTTTGACTAAAATGTATTTTAGAATATGTTTTCTTACAGGTATGAGATCTAAGCAAGAGTTTTATGGTTTTCGAGGCCTGAGGGAAAAACTAGGGGTGGGCGCGGTTCGGTTTGGTTCGGTTTTTGCTAAAAACCAAACCAAACCATATTTTACGGTTCAGATTTTTTACCTCTCAAATCAAACCATTAAAATAACGATTTGGTTCGGATTAAAAAAATTTTAAACCAGCGGTTTACGGTTCGGTTCGGTTCGGTTTACGGATTATTATATTTAAAATAAATTTTCATCCACTTAAGTGAAAAAAAAAACTAGTCTATCCAACAAATAATATGAAGTGCTAGGGTGTAAGTTGTGACTCCAGGGAACACATGCACTACATAAAGGATTGAAAAATGAGGCACAATTAATTCTTGTATTTTTTAAAAATTACCTTGAATAATGATGCTACCATCATTCTAATTAAGAGACAAATCCAACATCTTACTTTCAAGAATAATGATGCTACTATAAAACAAAAAATTTAAGAATAAAAGTATTAACATACTAATAAAAAGAAAACATAGAATAAAATTAAAAGAAAAATATAAATTTTTTTAATTATAACGGTTCGGTTCGGTTTAACAGGTGCGGTTCGGATTAGCTCCTGAACCGAACCGTAAACCGTTTGGGGTGGGCCAATCCGAACCACAAACCGAACCGTTAGAAAAAAAACCATAAATTCGGTCCGGTTTGGTTCGGTTTGCGATTTGGTTCGGTTCAGTCGGTTTTTTTGCCCACCCCTAGGAAAAACTCACCCCAGTATGTAACTATTACAGTTGGAATTGACGGATACAGAAGACATGTGCACATGTAGGGCCAGGATGGCGGCTTAGGATCGTGTACCTGGTCCCTAGTATAGAGCTTGGGCGGTAGCATTGATCCGCTCCCCCAGTTCTAGTGGTGGTTACGTTGCAGTTGAGTTGTTGTCCTGGACGTGACTACACCCAGTTGAGTTGTTGTCCTGGGTGTAGGGCTCTACGTTGTAGTTGAGCTGTTGTCCTGGACGTAGAGCACCACCAGTTTCAGAGATGCCCAGTTGAGTTATGGTCCTGGGTGCAGAGAGACGTCCAGTTGAGTTATGGTCCTGGACGTAGAGCAGTTTTCAGTTTTCAGATACAGATTTTAGTTTTCTGAGATACAGATTTCAGATAGAGACTTCAGTTTTCAGAAATAGTTTTTCAGATGAACAGTTTTCAGAAAACAGTATTTCAGAGAGACGTTTTGTAAAAAGTTACAGAAAACAATTTTTTCAAAAAAAAGGTTTTCAGAAAAGCATTTTCTAGAAGCATAGCATGTTAAAGAAAATCATGGTTTATAAAGTTTGCATGGAAATCATATATTCTAGAAATCATTCGAGTTGTATTTGGCTGACATCAATGCATGATAATATGGTTACATTTAGATGCATATATGATTTTGATGATTGTATGTATAGTATGTTTACTTAGAAGGGGCATTTTGTAAAACACTAACGTATGATAGTATGACTATAAACACATGAATGCATGGCTGATAATAAAGTGTTAAATGTTTATTATAAAGAATATTTTATTATACCGATTTGATGATATTTCAAGGAGATAAAAGGAAGATAATTATAATAAATGTCCGGATTAGAACTAGCAAAGGAATAAGTAGGTAAGTATTAAGATATCAGAGTAGCGTAGCAGAAACGTGATGGATTTTGACTTAAATAGATAGAATATAGAAACTTGATGTGTACATTCTGGTTGTATGAAAATATAAATAGTAAATAAGATTAAAAGTTTGTGTAATCGGATTAGAAGGAATTTTTAACAAAAATGGCATGTTTGTTAAATGGTCAGGAATTAAGTAGTAACTCAGATTCTGTATATAATTGCATGGTCACATAGACAATCAGGTTAAAATAGAAAAAAGACTCAGACTTTGCATGTGTTTGACGTTCAAGGAATGAGCATAGTTACTTACTGAGTCATTATGACTCACACCCCAACAGTGTTTTGAGTTTTGCAGGTTGGTGACCTGATTGGTCGACCATAGTTTTCAGAGCTTGAGGAGCCGAATAGCAGCGTTGCAGTCAGCCAGTCACCAGGTCTTGGGAGTATCAGAGTCTAGTTGAATAAGCGTAGTTGTAAAAGTAATTGAGTTGTATAGTATAGTTGTAAGAGTTTTTGTTTATACGTATTTCCGGGCATAGAGCCCAATTATATTTTGTCTTGAGTTGTTTATGTAAGTGATATATTGTGTTGGGCCCTATAGGTTGTATTGAGGTGCTGGACTTTGATCCAGGTTGCATGAATTTTAGCAGAGGTCATGTCGAATTTTCGTCAGAGTCAGAGTCAGAGTCAGAGCCAGAGGCAGAGGCAAAGGCTTATGGAGTCAGGATTAGCCTGTCTCATGCCGGTAGCATCCTGACTTAGGTGGGATGTTACAGTCCGGCTGGTTTTAAGATTTGGGATGTATATCCGGTCGAATGTAATCAAGACTGTAATTCAAGCTAGTTTAATTTTACAGGTTGGCTAACATCTCGATTCATGTTTGGCTGGCCATAGAATTTCAAGGTATGTCTGGCCAGGTTTTTCTGGCTAGAGACAAGGTAGTCCGGACATAGGTTATGTCCGACCGGCTTTTAGTTGTGTCCCCTACAGTTCCTTTCCTTCCTGTCATTCATCCTTACACTTGCCAACTTTCAGAAGGTGTCCCTGTAAGAGACTCATTATCGGACTATACATAAAAATGCAGTGTCTACAGTCACCCCCACTTTAGTAGTCTTGTGTAGTGTGTGACAGTGACAAGTCTATTAAAGTCCTGCATGTATTTTTACTGACCTAGTTTGTCGGGAGTCACCAGACTAACTAGGTTGTGTTGTGGTTTGATTTATTATTTGATGGCCCCTCGAGCCTTCCAGTGCCTCATTTCGTTTGTCATTTCTGAAGTTGTTCCATTGCCGTTCCAAATCACATTGAATTTCCAGAATCCAATCGTCTTTGGCGTTCCAAGTCCGGTGGCGCTCGAAATCCATTTGGCGTGCTAGCCTTATCCAATCTTTCCAACTTCATCGGTGTTCCAAATTCGTTTACCATTCTAAATCTTGTGGCATTTAACTCCATCGATATGTGATATAAGGGACTCCTAGATTCCCCGCTTCATTTGGTTTATTTGATGATGGACCCTCAAGTTCGTCGATTCATTAAGTTGTGAAAGGCTCTATTCAAATGTCTTCATTCATGAGTTCATTTGTTTTATTGGTGTTCTAAATCCATTCCTAATTCCAATTTCAAGTTTGTCATTGTTCAAATTCATTTCCAAATTCATTGGTGTTCCAAATCCATTTCTAATTCCAAAATCCAAACATCTTTTTCTAATTTATTTTCAATTCCAAATTTCCAATTCCAATTTCCAAATTTGTCCAACTTTCCAAATCTCTGTGGCTTTTTAATTCTCGTTCCAAGACTTTCTAACTTCGTCAGTGGTCAAAACCCATCGGTGTTCTAAATCCGTCAATATTCCAAATCTATTGACGTTCTAAACCCATCAGTATTCCAAATCCATCGATGTTCTAAACCCATCAGTGTTCCAAATCCATCGATATTCCAAATCCATTGGTGAGCCAAACTTATTGGTGTCCCAAATTCGTCAAATCGTTTGTCTTCTGGGCTGTCCCCTTCTAAAATTCCTCTACCATTTTAGGCCCATTTTTGGCTCAAGGTATTCAAAAGTGCACTTCTACTATAAACATTTTCTTGATCCCAAGACATTCCAAAGTCTTCTTCTGTTATCGTTGTTCCTAAAATCTAGCAGTGGAAGCCACCCCCAGCTACTACGTTTAGGCGGGCCTCAACCCCGGTATTCTTTCTTATGCGAGCTTCGCCCCCATGCCCTTCTGAGTTTGGTTGCTCGTGTCTTGGAGGCTTCAACTTTGAACTTCAACTAAGCGTTCTGTGTCATGCTCCGCTTCTTGGAGGCTGGCGTTTGTTCAAATTTCCTACAAAAGAAATTCTTTCTGTATATCTGCATGTATGTAGTATGCAAAATTTATCTAACTGTATGCCCGCCGTTTGGCTTGTAGGGTTTCAAAAATTATCTAATTGTGGAGGTACCGTTAGATTTTGTCTCATTTTCTACTCAGGATATCCCTCGGGATTTTCAAATCATCGACTTTGCTTTCCAAAATCTTTCCTTATTATGTAATTACTTTTTTTATGTTCTAAATAGTTTTTTTTCTTTGAAACCCAATCTCTTTTCAAAGTATGAGCATTGTCTAAACTCAAAATAAAATATCAACAAAAGTTTCACTTTTCGAATGCTTCTTCATGTGTGTGTGTTTCTTTTAGAAAGAATTACGCGAAACTCGAATCGGTTTATGCTGGCGTTGAGTATGGATTTAGTGCCGATAGTTTAGTTCATTTTATCCTTTCCTCTACCTAGACAAGCTAACACCTGGTTATTGATTAACAAGTTGTAAGTATTTCCCAAATGTTGATCTTATGTAGGGTTTATCCTTGGCTTTTTTAAGTCGTCAAATTATCTTTTGACACAGAGACTGCATATTTGTGATGTGAACCCCTGGTTACTCGATAATTTCACCAACTCAAGTTGCTTTGCATACTCAATATTTGAGTTGTCGTTTGACGGAAAAGTACTCACGGGGTTTGCGATACTCCTTGTTTCTAAACACTTCAAACAATAGAATAGATTTTGAGGGATTCACCCTTTTCTTTTCTTTTCATTTTTTTTTACATTTTTTTTCTTTTCATTTTCCATAATTTATATTCTTCTCACTTGTGTCCTATCCTTGACCTAGTATATCTTAGCCTTAGCATTGGAAGAGAGTTAAATAAATATCAAGTGTATTGAACGTCTCTACAAGTTGTGCCAACATAAATTCTTTCTAACTACACTTTACAATTCTAAATTCAAGTTTTAGTGCGTATTTTTGGATACCATTATGTTTCTGATTCTAAAGTTAAAACTTCCTTCAAAATTTGGACATGCTCATCCTTATCAAGAGACATGATATCTTTGAGAAAGACTGAATTTTATTTCATCATCGAAGTTGGAAAAAGTCATTACATAACAAGAAAATAAAAATATAATACAACAATCATGCATGTGAGTGGTTCCCCTTAGGATCAAGTATCTTACCTCTATTGATCAAGTCTTGAATCTCATGTTTCGGGAGGGTGCAGTTGTCTGTATCATGGCCTCCTGGTGGAAGTAGCAATATTGGTTTAGTGGGTATTGGGTTTTACAACAGTCTTGGTTCCATCGGTTTCAACAGGCCATATCTCTTGAGTTCATCCAAAATCTTGGACATCGATCTTCCAAGGTTAGAGAAGTGTCGCTTTTGGATGGTGTTTACTTCTGATGTTTTGTTTCTTGTGTCTTGTCAATTATTTTTCTTATATCGCCCTTGGACGTGGACCTTTTTAACTCATCCCTCACATTGGTTGTTTTGGCTTTAACAATCTGAGGTGCCGTCTAGTTGATCATTGCAGTGGTCAAAGTTAGTACTTGCTTAGTCATTTTGTTCAACTTATCCTCCATCTGATCTATGTAAGAACTGTTACCGTTGGCCATTCTTAACTTTTGTTGATTGACCTTTGACTAACTTAACAGACTTGTATGATGTCTTAACCAAGAATGTTAGCGTGATGTATGTATGCATGTAAAGAATTGCATGGTGTTCTCAAACATTAGTATATACCCTTCCAACATTATTCCTCCCACACAAGTAATAAGTCTATATCGGCCCTCGGTTTGGCTTAGCCTATGAACCAACATGGGGTACATGAGCTCGTTCTCTCTTATGCTATAAAGGGTAAACCTTGGCTACTTAGGTTTCATTCTATCATAAAAAGACAAAGGCCGCCCATTTATAAAAATGACTAATCATAATATGAAAATCTTGTTATTGTCTAAAAATGACAAATTAGACCCTTAGTAATCTTGGTTATTTTTGGAATGAGCTTAGGATGTTTAAGAACATCCAAATGGGCCTAAAAAGGCGTACCCTTTCAGGATGAAAGCAAACGAAGGTTCTCATATGTAACATCCCCGATCTGAGAGATGTTACCGGCAGGGGATAGACCGTATTAACCCTATAAGCCTCTGACTTTCTAACCATAAGCAGACACTAATATTCTTTTCTTTAATTTATTTTATTATATGTGGGACCGTAGCCCAAACTCAAAATCATTATATACAAACTCTACATCCGAATTTGAAAACTCAATAACACACTTTTACAACGACTGCCTCAAAGTCAAAGACTAATACAAAACTTTTAATTAACTTTGACTAACTCACACTCTATCTGACTTGTACTGGTGCACTCCATACCCTAATGACTGCATCATTATCCGTCATCCCGAGCTCGTCCTCCGAGAACACCTGCAAAACCAGAAAACTGAGAGTGGGGGTTAGACCGTTGTACGATCTAAGTGAGTGGACGAAATAACTGGAAAACTGTTTTAAAAGCATTTGGTTCTAAAACCCAAAATTCCGGAAATATCTTTGTATGAAAACTCTTCTCTGAAAACTTCGCTTGAAATATCTTTTATAAACTTCTCTTTCTGAAATCTTCTTTCTAAAAACCGTTTCCAAAATCTGATTTCTGATAAGTGATTCCTGAAAATCAATATCTGAAAACTCTGTTTTAGAAATTCTAGTATCTGGAAACTGGTCTGTATCTGAAAACCTTGACGTATGAGGGCGTTATGTATCGCCGTCCCCCCATACTCCTATCTGGAGCCAGGAATGCAAAACCATGACTTTGGGGCGTTACGTATCGCCGTCCCCCAACCTACTGAACTAGAGCTGGTAGTGCTGATCCATGCTACTACCTGACCATGAAACTAGGGTCTATGGGTGTTACGTATCGTCGCCCCCTAACCCTGAACTAGGATCTAGGGGCATTACGTATCGTCGCCACCCAGTCCTCTACATGTGCACATGTTCTCTATCCGTCAATTCCAATATGTACCAAGTTACATACTGGGGTGGGTTTTTCCCCATGCCCCGAAAAATATAAAACTCATGTTTTGAATCTCAAAACTGTATAAAACATTTTCTGAAAAGTATTTCTTTTCACAAACATAATTTTGCATGAAATAACTGCACTGGAAATCATCTAACGCCCTACTGCATAAAAAAATATAAGTCTGAAGCAAAATAACAGAATAAAAGTCCATTTAAAAGAAGAGTGTCCACTCACAGTTTGGAGTTCCGCTAGCCTTTTATCACTTCCTTGAAGGACTTGTGTTTCCTGCCATGATCTATCATCAGATAAACTAAATTAGAATTGAACTAAGAAACGCACTCGGAATTAGGCTAAAATTGCTTATTCAAGTAAGCGTTTTCACTTTGAAGGTATTGTACAAATATCATGATGTATTATGAACATACGAGTTGATACGGGATTTATAGGGTAGCCCCTAACGTGTACGGGCAAAGCTGAAATGGTGAGAAACCGAATTGGACAAAATTTTGACCTCACGTCGCGACGCGCGTCATCCAGAAGCAAGCCCAAACTTTTGTCGGGCGCGTCGCGACGTGCGATCCTTTTACGTCGCGATGCGACTTGCACCAGAAATGTTCCTATGGTTGACCATGATCTTCAATGCTTCACCCCTCTCATTTTCTCTCTTTTCATTCTCTTCTTCTTTTCTTCTTCTTCCCCTCCGTTCTACGTTTTCCCTTCTCTTTCTTTTCTAAACTTTGTGAAATGGTAATATTAATCCCTTTTTATACTTGGAATTATTTGAAATTGGTAAAGGTAAAGAAAATTTTGGAAATTGGTGGAAACTTTGAGACTTTTCTAGAATGCCCCCCAAGTATTATTCATCCGAATTTTGCTCTGCTTTTTCGACTCGTTTCTCTTCCGATTTTAGAAAAATGTTCAACGCAAAAGTCGTATATCTCGGTCTCATCTTTCCAATGATATAAAATTCATAAAAATCAGAGTTCGTATGAAAAAGTTACAGCCTAAATTCCATGGGCTGTCAGGAGTGGAACATCGTAACATCAATGTCGGATTCTCGAAGAATCTACCGATAGTCATCTCATAAAAACATGTATTTTCAGACATGGTTTACATTTTGTGACACTCGTCTCATAGTGTAACAGTAGTCGAAATCCTTGGTCGTTACAATTCTCCTTCTCCCCCCTTAAATAGAATTCATCCTCGAATCCTCACTATACTTAGGATTTTATCATGGTCACTGGATAGTGGGTTCCTTATGAACCTCGTTCTATGTTGTAACTATTTGTATCATCGGGGATTTTATTTGGCTTAACTATGAAGATCTTACCCGGCTGATTATTTGCCAATTGCCTTGTGAGTATATGAGATCTTCCATCTTTCTTAATATCTAACTTATGCATCAAATCTTATGTCTTACTTGATAAAATACTACTTCAGAACTCATAGCTTTAATGAATATCCTTTAAGTTCTTTACCAAAAGATACCACCTCATTTTCATTTTGTGAATCTTTGATAGGTACCCTGGACTACCTTATTTCAGAACCTCTGGTTGTGTTTGACCTTCTTTGTCTTTAAGGAAATCATTTTCTTTGAATCTTTAGTTATATTAGATCAAGTTCTTCTTAACTAGTACTTTTGACTCTCACTAAAAGTATTGACGTCTCATTAGCTTAATATCTTCGATTCTCACTAGAGATACCGACGACTTATGATTCGGTTTCCCATACTTTATTTTAGAAATCGATAAATTACATGAGTGATTTTTGTCATTATTAACATTGTTTGTATTCGATACATCTTTAGCTTCACTTGTCTAAACTAGATCTGAATATTCTTTCTCATATATTAGCTGCTTAACTCTCCATATTCTCTTGTCGAGTTCAAACTACTCAAGAACTTCTCTTCAAGTTCCATTATTTGTGCTTATACAAGAGGGTTTAAGGTGTCGTTTCTGAATAGTTTCCTATTGGTCTTCCTTAATTAGCTAAAGGTCAGGCTTACTTGTATACATTTTGGCGCTTGAACCGTATTCCCTGTTATTAGCATATACGTTGATATTTTGGCCTGCTCAAGTTCATTTCCTTTTGTTCTTTGTTTTCCTTGGCCGTTACTCAAATACTTGTAAATAATCTGTATTTTAAGAATTCACTTGTTATGCCTATTACAACTTTGCAATAACTTGTTTCTTTGATTTCGTACTATGAGACGAATCTACTAAACCACCATACCCATAGCTAAAACCGTCCCAAACCCGTAGTGGTTTGGTCAACTTAGACTAGGGCTGGGTACTTTATATGATTACCTGACCAAAAATTACTTTGTTGTTATTCACTTGTCTTTACTTAATAGGTATTCTATCCTATCGTCATTATGTTGGGGTTTTGGGCAAAGGGCGCAGTAGAAGCACTGTTCGGGTGAAATCGTAATTTTAAACTTTTAAATTACCGAATAAATTATTCAATATCCAATATGAATAATTCATTCATATTTCACCTAAACATATTTATTCGATATCAAATAACGACATAAATGGTTAAGAAACGTCGCGAAACTTTTACGAAAATATTTTTCCATAAAATGGCATAAAACACATTTTTGACCGAACCGACCACCCAATACACATGAGGGCTGCCCATGTTAGCCCTAATAGTATTAGGGCAGTTCATGGGCTGCCCGAATAGTGACCAATTCACTGTTTGGGCAGTCGTCACCCGGTTGGCTCAAAAGTCATTCGGTAACGTTGTTTTTCACACCGTTTTCGCTAATTTCAACTCCGAAAAAATTTCTAACAATTGTTCCAACACCCAAAATACATCCAATACATTCAAACATCATATTTTTCATCACCAAAATATCATATTTTCCAGATCTGATATGTCTGTGAAAACAGTCCATTTTTCATGCTTAAACCCAATTTTATCAAGATTAATCTAATTAATCTAACACCATTTAAGTCCCACCATCATGAAATATATCTAGAATAATTCTAGGTTATTTTAGAGTGGCTATATAACTCTAGATTGGCAACTAAGTTGTCTAACAACAAATTGAACCCAAATTACATTAATTTAGTTCAAAGTTTACTTACACATGCATCTTGCTTCATAAACCACCATCCAAATTAAAAAGCCCCAAATTTAGAGAAGAAGAATCTCTACAACAATTGAAAAAAACACAAGAAAATAAAAAAACAATTTCTAGATTAAAGAGTATTGAAGATTACCTTTTAATCTTCAAAATTTCTTCAAAACTTGTTCTTGGTTTGATTCTTCTTTCTCTCTCTCATTTGGAATTTTGGAAGACATTTTTTTAGGCTATATTCGGCCACCCTCTTCAAAGGAAAAAGAAAAACTTTTCTTTTTTATGTTAGCCAAAAAGTGGCGTGAATGGGAGTATTTTTAGTCAAAATTTTCAATTTTAATTCAATAAAAATGGCTTGGTAAAAAAGTGTGACACATGGCAAATTATTTGCCATATATTACAATTAATATATTTTAAATAATTAGCCAACACTTTACAAATGTATAAATTATAATAATAATAATTCAATTCATTAATTGAATCATCATTACTAACTTTACAAATGTCAAGCTACCATTTGCCAATTAATGTGTATCTAATCTAATTATGTATCAAATACCAATACACATTAGAATGACCAAAAAATATCTCGGCATGTGAATTTTCATTTACCGATTAAACGATTCGAATTAACTAACTTAATCCGATAAAGTATTATGGATAATCTGTATTATTCATAATGCATTGCCCAAGTGTTCAACGAGTACACTTCATATTATGGGACTCTCTAAGTTTAGGTTTATCCGTCACAAAATCCAATTTCGTGTCCATAATTCACCCAATCATGAATTATGACGACCACAGATAATCTCGCTAAACTATACAAGTCGAGGTCATTGCATACATATAATCCCTCCGTCACAGGCTATCCATATTATACCTGTGATATAGATAAGAACGTCAAATCTGTTTGGTATAATATAGTCGACTTTCAAATTTACGATATCTAAATAACAATGGGAACTGATTTCTGAAGTTATACAACTACCATGGATTTACCAGATCGTAACACGTGTAGGATGCCTATGCCTTGTACATAGGACTGACATATTCTATCTTGATAAGCACAAGATATCATGAGCATCAGTCAACACCCAACAGATAGATCGTTGACGTGAGTGCCATCAAAGTGTGGAGGATAACTCATATATCCACAGTGGTATCTCAAGTCGAAGGACCACTATGCTCGCTCAACTCGAGAAGATTCCTATTGACGTTGTGTACCATCTATTAGGAAATCTTCAGTGAGTCGTTCAGTGTTTATCAAATAAACACCTACATGTCTATACGAGTCTCCTGAGACTCATGGTTCATTGGGATAAACCATCGGACCAAGTCACGATATACGACATGTATTGGTCTCAGCGGATTATACTAACCGACTCGTGTTAGTAAATCTTGACCTTGAACTTTATTTAAGGATATACAATTTATAGTAACGTTCCCAATGTCAATTACAAACTACGTTGTAACTGCGCACTACTTTATAAATCCTAGGGTCTTTGTCTAATAAACACGTATCACTAAATCAGATTTAGTTTCAATCTAATCATAATTAGACATCTAATCGCAATTAGATCGAATATGCGTTTAAAAGACAAGAAATGCTACCAGTAAATAAGTAATATTATGGAAAAAAGAATTATTTGTATTTATGAATCGAACATAAACATGATCCGGATTGGCACTCTGAGCACCAACACTAACAATTTCTCCCACTTGCTTTAGTGCTAATCCACTGTATCATATACACATCTCAATGTGTATCACATACTTATGGCCCTCAAGAGCTCACATAGCACTCAAAAGGTAGACAACAACAAGTAAGTATGCTTTAACACATTGAGTTTGTCCAAAAAACCCAATTGTTTCCCTTAGCAAGCATCATTCATACATTGAATAACCTAAGTTATACATCAATATGACTCAGATGCGACATCAATATTGTGCTATAGCTACTAAGTTTTCTATGTATTTAAGGATCAAATCCAAATACTATGCAGACAAGCGCAAGCACAACACTAATATCAAAACTTCTAATCTATAAGGTCACTTTGCAACTTCATAAGTCAATACTTCATAAGTTAAAACTAATTCTACTAACATAGTAGAATCATCTGTGACACTCCCACTGCATCTTTTCTAACTATAAATGACATAGACCATCTAATGTCATAATTAGGATCAAAACTAATATGACCTTATTATTGCAGACTAAATTCTCCATGAATAAGAAACTCATTCTTAATATCTCTAAGATAACAAAGAACATGTTTCAAGATCCATCATATGGTCTGCAGCATATCAAAATAACTCGTAACAGTTACGATTAAATTGATATCTTTAATCGCACATAATATAGTATTCATTACGTCCTCATCCTATGATGCATAAGATTGACTAGACATTCTAATCAATCTCTCTTTCGACAAAGGTATCATCATTTACGAAAGATGAATACTATATATAGAAGAAACATTTAACTGTCAAACAGTTATACTAACTGTCATACATATAGTTTTGTTGTGTCCTTTATTAGATCATATCTAATGCACGACTAATGGGAGTTTCTCACAAGTCTCTTAGTTTTATATCATATATATAAAAAACTTTATATCAAATATAACAGAGACTACTCCCACTGCTTTCACGGAGAAAAGAAGACTTAGGTAAACTTTTTACCTCACAAACATTTCATTATTACATTAATAATGATAATGTCGTTCGAATATATAATACTAGAAAGAAATTTGAACGCTCCCACTAACCCTACTATCAAATATGTATTCTCTATGCTTTGATAAAATCAGATAATCTGACTGTATCAAAATTAGAGAACACTGATTTTCGGAAAGGTTATCTGAGTCTATAATAGGCTCTATAAGCCAGTGTATCAAACTGTGATCTTAGCAGAATACAAACTCCAGGGCCATTCTAGAATGAATTCTTCAAACAAAGAAATCACAACGGATTTCTCATTCAAAGAAACCATTCAGGAACGCCACTTTGCATTTTTTGGCCAAAATACATTGTTTAATATCAACATTAACCAACAAATCTTTAATTGTTCAATTAGTGCAACTAGAGACAGGTTTTCTCAGAATCTACAATAGATCACCGAGTATAAATATAGGAGTGAAGCGGGGTTTACCGCTATGACTATGATGTTCGGCGACCACGACATTGTTGGGCTTGCAGCCCGTAGAGAATACGGAGTAGCCCGTAGGGGACTAAACCGGAGAATAAAGGAGTCGCCACCCAGTGTGAACTGAAAATGATTTAAGGCCGCACTCACCCCTCGCAAGGGAAGACCTCAAATCGTTGGGTTCAGAATGGTCTCTTACTTATGCCAGTATAATGGACGGGTTAACACAATGGTATAACCAAGTCTTATGCAGTACATGTAAGATAATTCAAATAAACACGTAAATTTGCACACCCATGAACATGAATATAAATAAAAGCAAATTAAATTAAGAAACGCAAGGTATGATAATAAGAATCATAATAATCAAAAATAGGAAAAAGCGTCAATAAATAAATGTAAATAATTACTACCAAACGCATAAGCCTTAATCTTTGTTCGCCATGAGCCTTAATCTCTTTTGGTCTTCTACCAAATCGGTTACACACTTGTTTTTTTAGTTTCGCCCTCCTCTTTTCCTTGTTCTCAGTCCTGTTGTGTCCTCTCCTTACCCGTGCTCTCGTTCCCTCCTCCCTCCTTTCCGTTCTATTTAGCCGATGCCGGTTTCCAGTTTGACGACTTTGGGGCCCCGTCGTTCTGTGGGGGGTCGGGTGGCAGTCAGATCTATTGACCGTAGGGCTCCATCTGTTCCTTTATCCGTTGAAGCTTCTCGTTCAGTGCTCTCTTGTTCTTCGTCAGATCCGGTGAGCTCTCTTGCTCCTTGTTCTTCGGTCGGGTTGTCTTCATCGACGTCGGTGTCCTTGACTCCGTTTTCTCAGCCCTGTGTTTCTCGGCATCTGATTTCTTCGGGAACTGATGATCTTGTTCTCGGTAAGTCTTCATGTGTGATTTCTTCTCCTGGTTCTGTTGACTGTCTTGTTGGGGTTGGTTCTTCTGTGTTGGCTGGTGGTGCTGCAGTGAGTGTGGTAGATTCTGTTTTTTTGGAAAATGGTTCACAGCCGGTAGTGGTTTCTGGCCATGGAGTTGTTGGGAAACCTATTTTTGAGGAGAGTTGAAGTCCTCGGCAGTGGCAGTTTCGTTTGATGTAGGGACTATTAATGGTGTTACTTTGGGGCAGAATGCTGTCCAGTTGACAGGCGTTAGTGAGATTGGTGATGTTATTGTGAATGGTTCACAACCGGTTGTGGTTCTGGGTGGTGTTGGTGTGGGTGGGAACCTGTTGGTGAGGAGTTGATGTCCTCGGCAGTGGCAGTTGCTTGATGCAGGGACTGTTAATGGTGTTGCTTTGGGGCAGAATGCTGTCCAATTGACAGGCGTAAGTGAGTTTGGTGATGCTTTGAGTGTGAGTCAGGTTGTTGTGTCTGTTGCCATTGAGTCTCCTGCAGTAGCATTGGGGGGTAATTCTGCTTGTCCTAAAAGTTATGCTAATGTGTTGAATGGACCTAAATGAGTTGATCCTTTTGATTCGTCAAGTTTTTCAACTACACTACATTATAGTGTGCCCCACTGCTGAAGTTATTGAAGAAGGTAGTGTGTATTGGCGGAGTACATTAGTTGGTTACTTTGTGGGTAAAAGACTCCATTTTCAAACTGTCAACTCTATTGCGCACAAGTTATAGGGGAGGCTTGGTTTACTAGAGGTTCTAACCTCCGATAATGGTTTCTTTTTGTTTAGATTTAATAGCCTTCAAGAGGCTAGTGTGGTGTTGGACGGAGCCCCTTGGCATATGGCTAATAGACCGTTGGTTCTCAAACTTTGGCATCCTGGCTTATCTTTGACTAAGGAGGACCTGTTCAAGGTTCTGGTCTGGATCAGACTCTTTGATCTGCCTTTTGCTTCATGGACGGCAAAAGGGATTAGTTGTGTGGCTAGTGCAGTTGGGAGACCTCTCAATGCTGACCATATTACCCTTTCCAGGAAACGGCTCAGTTTCACTCGTGTTTCTGTTGAGATTGAAGCTCGGAACCCCCTTGTCGAGGAGATTGTTTTCCAATATCCCAATGGTACTAGGGTACCTATTAGGGTTGAGTTTGAATGGGTTCATGTGAAATGTTCCACTTGTGAAGTTTTTGGCCATTCGGTGAATTCTTGCCCTAAAAGGGCTCCTAGTAAGGAGGTTAGTAAACCTTCTCAGTCCTGGATTCCCAAGCCATCTATTCCGTCTATGGATAAAGTTGCTATGGTTGACACTATTAAGGATCAGGAGGGTGTCTGGATCCCGGTCACTACGAAGAAGAAAGGCAAGGGAGCGTCTGTGACCACTCCTGTTAGCTCGAGCGGTGATGTGATTCAGGTTGTTTCCTCTGACAAGACTCTTGTTTTGGGTGAGTGCTCTTCTATTGGGTTGGATTCAGCTCTGGTTACTCCTCCTTTGTCTGTGGTTCCTTCTGAGACAGTTTTGGTGAAGGTAGAGGGAAATATGGAAGGTGAGTGTTCCCTTGCTTCTTCACATCTTGTCGAGGATCTTCCTAAGTCTATTTTAGCTGAGTGCCCGCCTTCTGGAGCTTATGATTCGCCCACTCCCATTGTTAACAGTTTGGCTAATAAGGCCATTGACTCTCTGGAGATCAAGAAATTGGCTTATGGTAACAAATCTAGAAAGGGTTCTGGTGGTAAGAGGAGTCAGAAACGGCAGTCCCCTAGGGGGGGTCGTCGGCGCTGATTTGTTTGGTTTGGCTCTAATCTTCTATGTTTTAATGATTTTTGGTTGTTGGAACATTCGGGGTCTCAAAGACCCATTAAAACATGCTGAAGTTAGGAGGTTTCTTTGTGATGAGAAGCTCTCGTTGTATGGTTTAGTTGAAACCAAGGTTAAGGAGGTTAATTTTGTGAATGTCTCGTGCGATTAATCCTTCATGGAAGTTTTTTTGCCACTCTGATATTAGCTCGTTTGGTCGTATATGGGTATGTTGGAACCCTAGTGACATTGATGTTAGCATTATTCACTCTTCAGCTCAAGTTATTCATTGTAGTGTGTCTCATATTTCTGGGATGTGGAATTGTGTAGTTTTGGTGGTTTATGGTGAGTGTGACTACGAGAAGCATCAGGAGCTTTGGGCTGACCTGATTTCTAGTGGTAGTGTTTTTGATGACTCTCCGTGGCTTGTTTTGGGAGACTTCAATGCCATCCGCTCTCCGATTGAGCATTGGGGTGGGTCTGTGGCTTGGCCGGCTTGGAAAGACGATTTGGGCAGCTGTTTGGGTCAGGCTAGGTTGGATGATCTTCAGTTCTCTGATTGTCAGTTTACTTGGTTTAATAAGCAGATCCAGTCTCCTATTGGCGTAAGTTGTACCGTGTTCTTGTCTTGGAACTTATGAATCATCACTTTTTCATCAAAGCTTGCATTAGGAAGAAGGAAAATTTTGAAAGCCCTCTTGCCCTAGCTCACTTTTTTTTCTTTTGGAGGAGATTTTTTTTTTTTTTTGGATAAGGTAAGTATTATAACCAATTAGTGAATAGTGTCATTTATATAACCAAGGGCTGATTTTTGTGTTATGATTGAGTGATTGAGATGGTGCCACATCACTCAAATCTAGGTTATTCTCGAAATTACTATAGGTGCCACAGATATCTCGATTTTTGACTTATTTCTAATTTGAATTTGGAAAAATGTCCAACGCGAAAGTTATAGGTCTCGATCTTAGATTTCCGATGATATAAAGGTCATAAACATTGGAGATCATATGAAAATGTTACGGCCCAAATACCACGGGCTGTGTGGATTTAATCTTAGGATGAATTCTGTATCGGAACTGCGAGAAATTTACCGAATGTCCCAAAAATCATTTCATGAGTGTATACGTGTTTGAACATGATTTATATCATGTATCATACGTCCTATAGCGTAATAGTCTTCAGGATTACTAAGGTATTACAAACATCCTTCATAGGTTTCTCCCTGAAATTTTGTGAATGGTTTCAGCTCTTATGTGTTTTTTTTAAAGCTTTCTTGTAAAAAAAATTTAGCAATAAAATTATTTGTGTTTTTATTCAAATTATGAGTAGCTAATTTATTCATGCTTGGGTAAAGGTAAATGGAGAAACTATTAATATCAAAATTAGATTAATCTCACTTATATTATAATATTAAAATTGTAATCTAATGATCAATATTTAATTTAAATCTGGATTAATTATTGACAAACTTTATTACCGCCTATATGGCTGGTTATTATTTGGCATAATTGAGTACCTAACCGAACTTGTTATTGACAAAGTTATAACCGTCTTTATAGCTGGTTTTATTTGTTTTGGCATAATAAATTCCTGAAATAAATTAATTGGTTAATAATGACAATTTTTATATTATAAGAAGTGATATTTCTAATTTTGAAATATTAAAAGTGGATTCCCCTAGCCCCATCATTATTTTATTGTTGCAATTTAATTAAAATTTCCAATCACTTCAACAATTCACTCATATTATTTTCACTCAAATTATTATTTGTGTTTCACTAAATCTATTCCATGTGGATCGACCCCGGACTTACCAGGTTATTTTATTACTTCGACACTCTTATACTTGGAAGTAAAAAAACTACTTTTGAGTGTGTCAAGTTTTTGGCATCGTTATCAAGGAATAAATTTAGTAGATAGAATAATCATTTTTTAAATTTTTTTTATTTCTTTTCTTGTTGTTGTATTTTATGCATCTCATTTTCCTTCTTCTTTGTATTTGTATAGATCCAAGATGTCTTGATTGATCCTAAATGAATCCTAAACCCAGACATCCCACATCAGATAAACCCAGTATTTAATTCTTCAAGGTTACAGGAGACAAAAAAATCAATTAAAATGGAGCTTGCATTTTGCCAACGAATTTTTGAACCATCCATATCTAGAGGTTCTTCCATATTTTTTTGTGAGAACCAAATTCGAGAGATTGAAACAGCTGAACGAGAAATTCAATTGAGATCTGAATTGACAAGAATCAGAGGATATTTTTAGATCTAATCACTGCATTTATATTTTCTTCTTTCTTTTTTCTTTTTTCATTTATTTTTTTTCTTTCTTCCACGTGCTTATATTTTTTATAAGTATTTTTTATGCATTTTTTAATTTTAGCATATATTTTGCATTTAGGTTGCATGAAACACTAGCTCAATCATCTAGCGGTATATTAAATAAAGAGTCTCCATCACCTTAATCGTTTGTCAAAATGGTCGAGAACCAAAATGAAAATCCACCTGCTCGAGTTGAAAATCCAGTTGATCATGAATAAAACGAGTCTCAGCATGGCAATATTAATCATCATAGGATACTCAGACAATTCATGAATCCAACTAGGACAAGATCACCATCTTATATTGTTCTCTTCCCTCAGATGCAGCAGTTTCAATTTTAAGCCAGGTATCATCCAAATTTTACTCACATTCCACGATCTAGAATTAGAAAATCTTTATAAGCACTTAAGGAAATTTGAAGAGGTATGTAACATTTGCACAGACCAAAATTACAGTGTAACATCCCGCTTAAGCCAGGATGCTACTGGCAGGAGACAGGCTAAACCCGCCTCCATAAGCCTTTGACTCTGCCGAAATTTCGGCATGACCTCTGCTAAAATCGAGCAACCTGGATCAAAGTCCAGCACCTCAGACAATCTATAGGGCCCAATACACAACATGACACTAAAATAATAAATCTCAAGACTTAATACAACTGGGCTCCGTGCCCGAAAATGCGTATAAACAAAAACTTTTACAAACTTAAACTCTGTACAACAACTCAATCTTATTCAACTTAAAACTCATTACAACCACACTTAGATTTCCCCCAAGACCTGGTGACTGGCTGACTGCAACGCTGCTATCCGGCTGCTCTGCAACTCTGAAATCCATAGCTGACCGTTCAGGTCGGCAACCTGCAAAACTCAAACACTGTTTTGGTGTGAGTCATTAGACTCAGTAAGTAACTATGCTCATTCCTGAGCGCCAAACACATGCAAAGTCTGAATTCTATTTTTTTGTATTACCCTAGGCTTTCTATGTGTCCATGCAATATTTACAAAGGTTGTGTCACTTATAATTTTATCCCTTTACAAACATATTACTTGCTACTGATCCTTTTGTCTGATCATACGCGTACATACCTTAAATTTGTTTACTGTTTACTTCTTAAACATTTTTAAATAACATCAAGTTTCTCTTTCCCTATTTACTGTATCAAGTATCATTTACTGTGTCAATTCCCACTGTAATAGTTACTCTGATATTTTTCCACTTTTCTATATACTTGTTTCTAATCTAGTTCTGACTTTTATTATAACTATCTTTCTTTGATATCATTGAAATATCATCAAATCGGTTTATTAAAATATTCTTTCTATTAAACATCCAACAGATTAAAATCAGCCATATAAACATGTATATAAAACCATATGATCATACGCCAATATCTTAACAATTGTCCCTTCCATGTGAACGTATAATACACATAGGCTTTAATCACAAATATATATATGTAATCATGCTATCATGCTTCAATGTTAACTATATGCATCTCAGATGAATTTCTAACCTATATAATTCATATGCACGTCGTGTATACTATATAAAACTGTAACATGCTATGCTTTTAGAAAATACACTTTGAAAACTCTTTCTAAAAAACTATTATCTGAAAGTTTCTTTCTGAAAATCCTTTGCTGAAAACCTTACTTTTACTTTCTCTTTCTGAAAAGCTCTTTCTGAAAACTGTAAACTGTATTGGGATATCTGCTGAAAACTGGCGCATAGGGGCGTTACGTATCGCCGTCCCCCCATACGCCGTAGAGCTAGATATGCAAATCCATGACATTGGGGCGTTACGTATCGCCGTCCCCCAAAGCATGCCATACCTGCCCTGAAACTAGCGGTCTTGGGGCGTTACGTATCGCCGTCCCCCAGGCCACAACTAGAACTGGGGTTGCAAATCTATGCTACCGCCCAAGCTCTGAACTGGAGATCAGGTACACGATCCTATGCCGCCATCCTGTCTCATAAACTAGGATCTAGGGGCGTTACGTATCGCCGTCCCCCTAGTCCTCTACATGTGCACATGTCTCTCTGAATCCGTCAATTCCAACTGTATCTCTGTATAGTTACATACTGGGGTGAGTTTTTACCTCATGCCCCGAAAACATAAAACCACATTTTATATCTCAAAACTGTAAAAACATTTTTCTGAAATACATTTCTTTCAGAAACATTTGAAACTTTTCTTTTAAAACCTCTTTGAATTTAAGAAAAAGACACATTCTTAGCTTTAACTCAATTCTGAAAATCATAACATATGAGTATGCATATGCATCTCTTTTCTGCTCTACCTATAGTACAACATATTCCATACTTGTATAAACATATATATTATTACCTATTAAGAACATATACATTAGTACTACTAAAATTTACCTCTATAATTATTAATCATAATTTCATAATTAAGCTTCTTATTTTCACACTTTATTTTTATTTCAACTAACACATACACTCATATACAAGTTAACATTATCTTAATAAGCTCCCATCACAAGGTAATAACTTGCCAAAACAGAACCTACCCTTACCCTACATCCATAATTGGCTAACAAACATTTTTAATTTCATAATCACCAGCCAGCATAAAGCATTACTCAATACACATAATAATATATAATACATGCGTTATTTATTCCTTACAAACATTAGCTACACTAATAACTTAACATTAATATTATATGACAAAGTACACGCTATTACTAATCGAATTCCAAAGTTTATTAACTGCATAAACCTATCAATTTATCAAAACATAATACACATTCCTACTCATGCATTCATTTCGGCTAAGAACAAATATTTTCCTTCTGAAAACTTCCAACCCAATTCAAAGTATCGCAAAAGCTTATCATTTCATCAACACGATAATAAGCCTAGACCAAATAATAAACACTTAACCATATCTACATAATCAAGCTTGAATAATAATCAAACCCAACACAGAAACCAATTTTAAGCTTATATCAAGTCATTAACTCATAATACAAAATTTACTTAGTCATCAATTTCCCTTCAGTTCGGCCATAGAGTAAACCACACCCACTTGTAACTTAAATCAATTTCATCATTAAAACTGGATTCTAATACTGTAGATATGCTTTTATTAGCTCAAATTTCAAATCAATTATCTAACAATTCTATATTCTAGTTTCTCAAAATCCCCAAATTTTTCTAGGGTTATTACCGATTCTTCTCCTTCCTTAATCAATTTAATTTTTCCCAAATTCACACACAAAACTGAAATTAATTTACTCTAACCTGTCCTTAATCATCGAATTCATCTAATTTCTCAATTCCTTCTTCTTCTTTTTTTTTTTTTACAAATCCAAAAACCATCAAACAAGAAAACCAAGGAATTCACTGTCATAGTGTACTTACCATTTGCAAAACCCACTTTTCCTTTTCTTTTCCTCTCTTTTCTCTCCTATCTCAGCCTTGCCTTCTTCTCCATTCTTTTCTGGGTTTCTTTATTTTTTTCCATTATCACACTAAATGCCCAAATCTAATTTACATTGGCACGGTTCTAACTCACTGCCTCACCCAATATTTGAATCTCTTCAAACCCATTTGTTAAAATCAATAAATTCAAGATAATAATAAGCATAGTATACTTACCTCTCCTCTGTTTCGGTATCTCTCTCTCTCTGAATCTCCCTGCACAACCTCTTGCTCTCTCCTCTCTATCTCGGTCTTCTTCCTCCATTTCCTCTTTTTCTTCATCTTCTCGGTTCCCACTCTCTCGGTCTCTGCTTCTTATTTCCCTCTCAGCTTTATTCTTCTTTTATTTTCTCAGTCTATTTCCCTCTGGATCCCTCGTTTCTCCCTTCCTCTCTGCTTTTCGAATTTTCTTCCTTTCTCTCTTCTCTCTCTCTCCTGTTCTTTCTAATTTTGTGTGTGTTAAATGAATAGGTGTGTGTGTATATGAATAATACACGTGTATCTGTAGATAAACAATAATAATAATAATAACAATAAAGAAAAAATCTAGATTATCTACACTAATTTAATAAATTTCAAATCAATCCCTCAAGCTTAATTTATATAAACTTATAATTAATTTCATGAAAAAGTTCCCATTTTACTTTTTAAAAAAAAATAAACCTTGCCTTCAGACGCAGCCTCCCTTGCAAAATAAAATTTACACAACACGCTAAAATACCTCGGGATGTTACATACAGCATGAATAAAATCACATCTGCACTGACCATTAATGAGAAAGGAAAGTCTCCTGCCCAACCACAGTCAAATCCCAAGAGTCATCAAAACCCTCACGATGGTAGTTCTGGTAGTCAACATATAGACCACGTCAAATCTGGTATTACTCTCCGCAGTGGTAAGGTTATCCACAGACCTATTCTTGAACCTCGTGAAGCTGAAAATAAATCAGATTCTGAGAGTAAGGAAGAGGTTGGTGAACCATTACCCAACTTTGATGATAATAATCTTCTCATACACCTCCATTTCCTCAAGCATTAAGAACAAAAAAATTAAACCATTTCCTATTGATATATGAAATATTCAAACAAATAAAGGTCAATATTCCTTTGTTATATGCCATCCGACAGATACCATCTTATGCCAAATCTCTGAAAGACTTGTGCACCGTTAAAAGGAAACATCAGGTTAGAAAGAAAGTTTTTCTAGCTGAACAGGTAAGTTCCATTCTCTTAACCAATAATACATTAAAATACAAGGACCCTGGTTGTCCAACTATTTCTTGTATTTTTGGAAATCAAAAAATAGAACATGCTTTGCTTGATCTTGGAGACATTGTCAATTTGCTTCCATTTTCGATTTACCAACAACTTAATATTGGCGAGTTAAAACCAACCTCAACTACTCTTTTACTTGTCGATAGATCAGTCAAGGTACCGAAATGAATTGTTGAAGATATGTTATTACAAGTGGATAAATTCATATGTCCTATGGATTTTATTGTCTTGGAAACACAACCTGTAGTATACAGCTATAAGCCAATTTCTGTAATACTTGGTAGTCCACTTTTAGCAATAGCTAATGCTTTAATTAATTATAGAAATGGAATTATGAATATGTCCTTTGGAAATATGACGTTGGAGCTTAATTTTTTAACATGTGCAAACAACGATGAGGACAGTGAAAATGAGAGCATAGAATAATTGAACCAATTTTGGAGGAACATATTCAAGAGCGTTTATATGATCTTATGGAAATTTGTACTGCTAATTTTCTTGAATAAAGTATACAATTAGATTCAGATATTTCTAATGATTTTCACTTGATTCTACATAGGTACTGGAAGACGATGGAGAAAAACTGAAGTTGGATGAACTAGGAACACTGGAATAAGAAAAACATGAGGAAACACCAAAATTGAAGTTAAAGACTTTTCCAGAAGGATTGAAGTATGCATTTCCTGGAGATGAACAAACTTACCTTGTGGTAATTTCTTCTTCCCTCACAAGCAATCAAAAAGGTAAGTTGTTAAATATGTTTAAAGAACATAAATTGTCAATTGGATGGATAAAATGTATCAATCCATTGATATGAACACACATAATACATTTAGAAGATAATTCTAGGACATATTGTGACATGAATCCAGCAACTCAAGGAACAAATGACATGAATCCAACAACTCAAGGAACATTAGATCCTTTGCAATTGCCAACAGGTCCAATCACACGCCAAAGAGCTAAGAAGATTAGAGACGCAATGGCGGGGCTAGCGCAGAATGCCATGGTCGAGTGTGACAGACAACTTCGGGGCATATTGGCGTCACATGAGGGCTTCAATGGAGTGGGTCCAAAGCTATTGCACTTGACCCAAGTCATACCAGAGTAACGCACCGGTAATCTTGAAGCCGAGTATATTTTTAACGGATCAAGCCGATTCAAGCCCGACACTAAATATTCGGCCAAGACAAGACTTATTGGACTTTATGACACATCATTATGCCTTTATACATGGAAGCCACGAACTTGGAGGACTTTTGGTGCAAGGAAACAACTTTAGACAAATTTGGAAAAGTTTTTCACATTTGTTGACTTTTATGATTTTGTGTTTTTACTTTAGACTTTTTTGGCAAAGTTATTTATTAAGTATTTGTTTGTTATTGATTAAGTCTTTGTTTCTTTTGACTTTGTGTTTGTTATTAAATGTCTATTAAGGGTCTGGCCATTTAATAGCCATTAGTTAGCAACTTAGGGTGTTTTGGTCATTTTGCACCCATTAGGGTTTCTTTCATTGTACTATTTAAACTCATTTCATCTTAATGAGAAGCTAATCACCAAATCTCGAATTTCATCTTCATTTTGAAGTCTTGGCTATTGCTTAAATTGCTTAAGGGAGGGATTCCCCTTATCTCATGTAATTGACTTATCTAAGGCGTGGCAACCTTAGTGGCGTCTTCGTGCTAGCAGAACACTTCAAGGAATCATCTTAAGAGTTCTCAAAGACAAGTTCTTTGCGGGTCTTCTTTGTGGCCTTGGAAGGGTTTTGTTCCTACAAAATCAAATTCGCGGTTCTTGGGGTTCCGTCCATTGCGAGGGGTTTGCTTGGCCTAATCCTCCAAGTGAATTCCGCGTCATTTGGTATCAGAGCTTAGGGTTCCAAGGTCTGATTTTTCTATCTTTACTTTGTGTTTTTTTGATTTAGTCTTTATTGTATTTGTTGGTCATCAAGATACTTGTTCATCTTGATTCTTAGTTTTTGTTGGATCTTGTTGTTTCTTGTTTATTTTTGATCAAAATAGCATGAATAACATTCTGCCTTTGAGTGTTTTTGATTGATCATGAGTATTTCTTCATGTTCTAGTTTCGGTCTTTGAGTCAAAATTAGAGCTTTATTTTCTTTACTTAAATCAAGTGTTTATTTGTTAATTGTATGTTACTAGGACGTGTTCAACATTATTATTAAGTTATTTGTGTTAAAAAAAAAAGGAATCAGGTCAGATTTGAAAAAAAAAAAAAAAAAAGAATTAGGTCAGATTTGACTTTGTGAGATTTATTGACATATCTTGTCTTTCTATTGTTGAATACGTGCAATTAGTGTTGTTTCCATAGGTATTATTCATATCAACTTTGCAAAAAAAATAAAAATAAATCAGAATTGACATCATTCATTTTGGCATTTGCGTGAACTTGCTTATTTGCATTCATGTGATCTTAGTGCAATCTTGTGAGTTTGAGTGAAAAGAAAGAGTGTTTGAGTGCATTGGTGATGAAAGTGAGTGAATGAATGATGAAACAAATTGAAATGCATGAAGTTGATAATTGTCGTGAGTTATACATAGTGTACCTTTGCTGATTTGTGTTGTTAATGTTGAAGAATCAAGTGAAGTGAGGTTGAGTGCACCAAATTTGCACTAATTTCGTGTATATCCTAGCAAGTTTTACTTGCTACCTCTTGAAATATTGATATTTGCATTGTATTTCATTTTTTTGTATACACTTGTGAGTGTGAGAGGCAAAAGAAATGAGTGAAAAGAGAAAAGAGTAAAAAAAAAAAGAAAAAAAGAGTAAGTGAGACAAAACAGTAGAGAGTGATTACAAGATTGGCTAAGTGTCACATTGAGTGCTTGCTTGTTTGTTTGTGCATTTCGCTAACTCATTTTTTTTCTTATTCGGTGCTCTTTAGCTTAAGTTTCTTTGATTGAGTCTTCGTGATTACTATTCTTATTCGCATTATTCCACCTCCCCTATATACATTATTGGTTCTTGTTGTTTATGCTAGCTTGAAGATTACACATTGTTGTGAACTTTGGGTAAGTCATATTCACATCATATTGAGTGTAAACACGAGTGGAGTGATACATATTGAGTGTAAACACGTGAGCTTGTGAGATTGTGAGGTTGTGAGGATATCTAATTATTTTCACATATTGTTACTTCTAATCTGTTTGTTGAAGCTTTGAGATGGCAGGTACTAGTTTGACAGTGGATGAGAAACTTGAGGCTTTAGAAAGGAAATTCATGGATATGATGGAAAACATGAATGCTGCTTTTGATAAGTTATCCAGGGAAGTAGAGAGTAATCGAACAGGCAGTGTTCCCAGACCACCACCTCGACATATACCACCACCTCAGAATGTGGCACCACGACGGGTACCACCAGATGAAGAAGAAGCTGAAAATGAGTTTGATGATTCTGATGATCTTAATGACGTGGAGGAGAGATTTCAGCCAGGGCCTGATAGGAGGCCTAATATGAGGTTTGATAGGAGGAATGATAGGAGGGATAGGCGGTTTGATGGTAGAGGTGCATTTGATGACAGAAGAGGGGATTATGATAGGAGAGGATACGGTAGACATGGTGATGTTGATGGTGATTTGAGCAGCATCAAGATCAAAATACCAAACTTCTGAGGCAAGAATGATCCAGAAGCATATTTAGAGTGGGAGAAGAAAATAGAATTGATTTTCAATTGTCATCATTACTCAGATGAGAAGAAGATCAATCTAGCAGTCATGGAATTCACAGATTATGCTATGATTTGGTGGGATCAGATTGTCACCAACCGAATGAGGAATTATGAGAGGCCAATTCAAACATGGGAAGAACTTCGAGGTCTCATGAGGAAACGATTTATACCCAGCCATTACTACCGAGAGTTGTATTAGAAACTACAACATTTGTATCAGGGGACCAAGAGTGTAGAGGATTATTATACTGAGATTGAGGTTGCCATGATCAGGGCGAATGTAGTGGAGGATGCAGAGCCTACTATGGCACAGTTTTTAGGGGGCTTGAACAGAGAGATTGCCAACATGGTGGAGTTCCATCATTATGTTGATTTGGAGGATATGCTTCACATGGCTGTCAAGGTAGAAAGGCAACTCAAGAAGAAGTCTACATCCAGATTTGGTACTCAGACTACTTCTACATGGAAGGGGAAATGGGTTCCTAATGATCGACGAGATGGAGGCTTTAACAAGCCAAGGGCTGAACCTGGTGCCAAGGGTAAAGAAGTTGCAGAACCAAGCAAGGCTAGAACGAAACCTGGAGGTACAACACCAAAGACAAAGGACATAAAGTGTTTTAAGTGTTTGGGCATGAGACACTATTCTTCACAGTGCCCCAACAGGCGCACCTTAGTGATTGATAAGAAGAGTGGTGAAGTACATTCTACTGACAGTGAGGTTGAGGTTGATGATGATGAGCCTGAGATTGAGGATACTAGTGACAAAGAGGGAGCTGCATACCCGCTGGATAACTTGTCTTTAGTTGTCAAGCGTGTTTTGAGTGCATAAATTATTGAGGATGAGAGTGATCAACAGAGGGAGAACATATTTCATACCAGATGCCGTGTGAATGGTAAAGGGTGTAGTATGATCATTGACAGGCGCAGTTGTGCTAATGTCGTAAGTACATCTTTAGTTGAGAGTTTGGGATTAGATTGCTTGAAGCATCCCAAGCCTTATAAGTTGCAGTGGTTAAATGATTGTGGCGAGATAAAGGTGACAAAGCAGGTGTTATTGAGCTTTACCATTGGGCCATACACGGATGATGTCCTATGTGATGTGATATCGATGCATGCAGGATATATTCTTTTGGGCAGGCCGTGGCAGTTTGATAGGAAAGTTATTCACGATGGGTTCAAGAATAAGTATTCCTTTCAACATAAGGAAAAACCCATTACCTTGTACCCACTCATACCAAAGCAAGTCCACGAGGATCAAGTCAAGTTGCAACTTGAGAGAGATAGAGAGATTGAGAGTGGAAACACAACCTTGGGGAAAACACGTGAGGGGAGTGTGACCGAACCTAGTAAGGAAAATAAGGCAAAGGCTGTGAGTGTTTCTAAGGGGAGTGTGAGTGAACTTAAGGGGGAAACAAAAGGGCGAGTGAAAAAGAGCTTTTACATGGGTGAAGGTGAAGCAATGAAAGTTTTTAAGGCTAGCAAGCTTATGCTTTTGTTGGTCTACAAGGAACACCTTATTTGTATTGCTAACACTGACCATTTGCTTCCTGTGTCCATTTCATCTCTTTTGCAGGAATTCAGTGATGTGATGACAGAGGACATTCCTAGTGGGCTTCCACCCATTAGAGGTATTGAGCACCAGATAGATTTCTTACCTGGCGCAGTCATTCCCAACAGACCAGCCTACCGAAGCAATCCGGAGGAGACGAAGGAACTTCAGAAGCAAGTGAGGGATTTGATGGAGAAAGGGTATGTTAGAGAAAGTATGAGTCTCTGTGCGGTACCGGTTCTTCTAGTTCCTAAGAAAGATGGGTCATGGCGTATGTGCGTTGATTGTCGAGCGATCAACAATATAACGGTAAAGTATCGTCACCCTATTCCTAGACTAGATGACATGTTGGATGAATTGCATGGTTCCAAAATTTTTAGTAAGATTGATTTAAAGAGTGGATACCATCAAATTCGCATGAGAGAGGGAGATGAGTGGAAAACTGCATTTAAGACAAAGTATGGCTTGTATGAATGGTTAGTTATGCCATTTGGTCTTACAAACGCACCTAGCACATTTATGAGATTGATGAATCATGTTATGCGTGCTTTTATAGGTAAGTTTGTTGTAGTTTATTTTGATGACATCTTAGTTTACAGTAAAACATTAGATGAGCATGTTACACATTTGAAGCATGTTCTTGAAGTGTTGAGACAGGAAAAACTGTATGCTAACTTTGGTAAGTGCACTTTTTGTATGGATAGATTGTTTTCCTTGGTTTTGTTGTAAGTGCAGATGGCATCGAAGTTGATGTAGAGAAGGTGAAAGCGATTCAGGATTGGCCTACACCAACGACAGTGACAGAAGTTAGAAGCTTCCATGGATTAGCAAGCTTCTACCGCAGATTTGTTAAAGACTTCAGTAGTATTGCTGCACCACTGACTGAAGTAGTGAAGAAAACTGTTGGTTTCAAATGGGGAGAAGAGCATGAGCGTGCATTCCAGGATCTTAAAATGAAGTTATGTAGTGCACCAGTTTTGGCGCTACCCAATTTTGAAAAGACATTTGAGATTGAGTGTGATGCATCCGGAATAGGCATTGGAGCTGTTCTTATGCAAGAAAAGCGACCAATAGCTTACTTTAGTGAGAAGCTGAATGGAGCAGTTTTGAGGTACCCCACATATGACAAGGAGTTGTATGCGCTTATGAGAGCCCTTGAGACTTGGTAGCATTATCTGTGGCCTCGAGAATTTGTGATCCATACTGATCATGAATCATTGAAGCACTTGAAGGGCCAAGGTAAGTTGAACAAACGACACGCAAAGTGGTTGGAGTTCATTGAGACATTTCCATACGTAATTCGCTACAAACAAGGTAAGGAAAACATTGTCGCTGTTGCACTATCACGAAGGTATGTTTTACTTACTTCATTGAGTGCAAGAATGCTTGGGTTTGAATTTATTAAAGAACTTTATGCAAATGATACTGACTTTAGTACCATCTATGATGCATGTGAAAAGTCTACCTTTAATAAATTCTATCAACATGACGGGTTTCTGTTTATGGAGAATAGATTATGCATTCCTGTTTGTAGTATGCGTGAGTTGTTAGTTAGAGAAGCGCATGAGGGAGGTTTAATGGGGCACTTTGGCATTTTTAAGACATTAGGGGTATTGAGTGAACATTTTTATTGGTCTAAAATGCGAAGAGATATTGGGCTAAATCTAAGGTTATGCCTCATGGGTTGTATACACCGTTGCATGTACCTAGTGAGCCGTGGGTAGATGTATCAATGGACTTTATATTGGGTTTACCTAGGACTAGGCACACTATAAAGATGTATCTTTGTAGTGGTTGATAGGTTCAGTAAGATGGCATACTTTATAGCATGTCATAAATTGATGATGCCACTAACATTGCTGACTTATTCTTTAGAGAAGTGGTACGACTCCATGGAATTCCACGGAGTATAGTTTCAGATCGTGATGTTAAATTCCTTAGTCACTTTTTGAAAGTTTTATTGGGTAAGTTAGGAACAAAACTTTTGTATTCTACTACTTGTCATCCCCAAACTGATGGACAGACTGAAGTGGTTAATAGGACTTTGACTCAGTTATTGCGTACTATTGTCTCTAAGAACTTGAAAACTTGGGAGGATTGTTTGCCTTTTGTTGAATTTGCATATAATCGTAGCATTCATTCTTCCACATCTTATTCACCATTTGAAATTGTTTATGGTTTTCAACCACTAACTCCATTAGATTTGTTACCATTGCCTGTTGATGAGCATGCAGGGTTAGATGGAAAAAAGAAAGCTGATTTGGTGAAACACATACATGAGAAAGCAAGAGAGCACATACAATGAAAGAATGAACAATATGCTTCTCATGCCAATAAGGGAAGAAAACGTGTGGTATTTCAACCTGGAGATTGGGTTTGGGTACACATGAGAAATGAAAGATTTCCTGAACAGCGTAAATCCAAGCTACAACCGAGAGGGGATGGTCCATTTCAAGTCTTGGAACGGATTAATGACAATGCATACAAGCTGGATTTACAAGGTGAGCATAATGTGTCTGCGACATTTAATGTTTCTGACTTAACTCTTTTTTATGCAGGTACAGATTCGAGGTCGAATCCTTTTCAAGAGGGAGGGAATGACATGAATCCACAACTCAAGGAACAAATGACATGAATCCAACAACTCAAGGAACATTAGATCCTTTGCAATTGCCAACAGGTCCAATCACACGCCAAAGAGCTAAGAAGATTAGAGACGCAATGGCGGGGCTAGCGCAGAATGCCATGGTCGAGTGTGACAGACAACTTCGGGGCATATTGGCGTCACATGAGGGCTTCAATGGAGTGGGTCCAAAGCTATTTCACTTGACCCAAGTCATACCAGAGTAACGCACCGGCAATCTTGAAGCCGAGTATATTTTTAACGGATCAAGCCGATTCAAGCCCGACACTAAATATTCGGCCAAGACAAGACTTATTGGACTTATGACACATCATTATGCCTTTATACATGGAAGCCACGAATTTGGAGGACTTTTGGTGCAAGGAAACAACTTTAGACAAATTTGGAAAAGTTTTCCACATTTGTTGACTTTTATGATTTTGTGTTTTTACTTTAGACTTTTTTGGCAAAGTTATTTATTAAGTCTTTGTTTGTTATTGATTAAGTCTTTGTTTCTTTTGACTTTGTGTTTGTTATTAAATGTCTATTAAGGGCATGTCCATTTAATAGCCATTAGTTAGCAACTTAGGGTGTTTTGGTCATTTTGCACCCATTAGGGTTTCTTTCATTGTACTATTTAAACTCATTTCATCTTAATGAGAAGCTAATCACCAAATTTCGAATTTCATATTCATTTTGAAGTCTTGGCTATTGCCTAAATTGCTTAAGGGAGGGATTCCCTTTATCTCATGCAATCGAATTATCTAAGGCGTGGTAACCTTAGTGGCGTCTCCGTGCTAGCAGAACACTTCAAGGAATCATCTTAAGGGTTCTCAAAGACAAGTTCTTTTTGGGTCTTCTTTGTGGCCTTGGAAGGGTTTTGTTCCTATAAAATCAAATTTGCGGTTCTTGGGGTTCCGTCCGTTGCGAGGGGTTTTCTTGGCCTAATCCTCCAAGTGAGTTCCGCGTCATATTGTCGACCCCAAAGAAGATTAAACCATCACATGAAAGAAGTGGTAAAAACAGAAGTCCTTAAACTTCTTGATGTAGGCATTATCTACCTCATTTCTGATAGTAAGTGGGTAGGTCCTACTTAAGTTGTCCCTAAAAAGTCTGGAATACTTGTTGTAAAAATGATAAAGGAGAATTAATTCCAACTTGAATCCCATCTAGTTTGCGTAGGTGCATTGACTATAGAAAACTACATGACGCAACTAGAAAAAATCATTTTCCTTTACCATTTCTTGACCAAATTTTGGAAAGAGTAGTAGAACTTCCATACTATTATTTTCTTGATGGTTACTCAGGTTATTATCAAATTCCAATTGCCTTAGAAGATCAAGAAAAGATCAAATTCACATGTCCCTTTGGAATATTTACATTTAGGAAAATACCTTTTGGACTTTGTAATGCACCAGCAACATTCCAACGATGCATGTTAAGCATATTTAGTGACATGGTTGAATACTGTTTAGAGGTCTTTATAGATGATATTAATGTTTTTGGGAACTCATTTGATAATTGCTTGAATAATTTGGAAAATATTTTGAAAAGATGTGAAGAAAAATGACTTGTGTTAAATTGGAAAAAATATCATTTCATGACTAATTCAGGAATTGTTTTGGGTCACGTGGTGTCATCTAAAGGTATTGAGGTTGACAAGGTAAAAATAGAGGTAATCTTTAAATTGCCATCACCAAAAACAGTCAATGAAATCCGTTCTTTCTTAGGACATTTAGGATTTTATAGGAGGTTTATTAAAAACTTTAGTACCATATCCAGACCCTTATGTAACTCCTATTAAAAGATGCAACATTTGAATGGACAGAAGAATGTCAAAAATCAATCGAAAAGATTATCAGTCTTTTGACTTATGCTCCTATCATGCAATCCACTGATTGGTCTTTGCCTTTTGAGCTAACGTGTGATGTCAGTGATTATGCAGTTGGTGTAGTGT
>SKCR01038444.1:0-88942 GCA_019454045.1 Zanthoxylum bungeanum | reverse complement strand
TATTTTATGTTGGTTTGAACCCTGATTAATCAAGGATACCGCCAGATTGGTCGGTGGTAAATTTATTTTGGTACCGCCTTTATGGCTGGATTATGGACAACTATTACCACCTATATGGCTGGATGGACTTAATTTGACTTAATCAGGATACCGCCAGATTGGTCGGTTGGTAAAATATTATCACAAGTTTATATATTATTTTATGGGAGATATCTAAATTAGTAGTAGTAAAAGTAATTCCTTTTGCCTTAGCATTTTATTTCATTTGTAATTTACTTTTCAGCATTTTACTCACCGCAATTACTTTTCAGCATTTTCATTTTATGTCTTTTAAGTTTTTACTAGCCCTAGCTATGTGTCATAACTAAGTTAGTAATCTAGGGTTGTGATGAAAATCCAAATATCACCGGTTTATAAGGGTTAAATTATAATTTGGGTAATATAAAGATATTTATTGAGTCTTAATCTTAATGCTTTTTATTAACTGGCCACTAATAAAATTGATAAGGTAAACTTAAAATGAACTAGACATAGGGATTTTAGGTTTAAGACCTCAGCTCAATAAAACCCACGATCTTCCTTAAGGATAGATAACCCTTTAAGAGATTTCCTTACAGGATACGAGCACAAGAAATCCATTAGATGGACTATAGCAGACATTTGAAGCATTAGTTCATCATTTTACATACACAAAATTCTGATGAACGAAGAGTACAAAGCCACAGTGAGCATCAATAGAGACTAAATCCAATCTTGAAGGAGGTCGTAAAGAAAGAAATTATTAAATGGTTGGATGTATGCATCATTTACCCTATTTCTGACAGCATTTGGGATTTCTCGCTATCATTCATTGACCAGAAGCTAGACAGATTGGCGGGACATGGATTCTATTATTTTCTGGATGGATACTCAGGGTCCAATCAGATTGCCATCACCCAGAAGATTAGGAGAAAACCACTTTTACATGCCCTTATGATATTTTTGCTTTTTGTAGGATGCCATTTGAACTATGTAATGCTCCTACCACATTTCAATATTGCATGATGGCCATCATTTTAGACATGCTGCAACAAAATATGGAGGTTTTCATGAATGATTTTTCTATGTTTGGAGACTCTTTTGACCACTGCTTTCAAAATCTGGAAAAAGTGTTACAATGATACGAAGATACCAACCTGGTACTCAACTAGGAGAAATGCCACTTCATGGTGCATAAAGGTATTGTCTTAGGACATCGAATCTCATAAAAGGGAATCGAGGTAGACAAAGCAAAGATCGATGCAATTGAAAAATTACCTCCACCATCATCCGTCAAGGGGATTCACAGATTTTCTCGAACATACAAGATTTACAAGAGATTTATCAAAGACTTCTCTAAGATTCCTAAGCCCCTTTGACATTTGTTGGGGAAAGATGTGCCTTTCAACTTCACCAAAGAATGCCATCAAGCCTTTGAAATCTTAAAATAAAAGCTAGTATCTGCCCCCATCATAGTAGCACCAGACTGGATGCTTCTATTTGAGGTGATGTGTGATGCTAGTGATTTTACTGTAATGCAGTTTTGGGAAAACGCAAAGCTAAAATTTTCCACACCATTTACTACTCCAGAAGAACTCTAAATGAATCCCAACTCAACTACACAACGATTGAAAAGAAGTTGCTCGCAATTGTGTTTGCTTTTGATAAATTATGCTCCTATCTGCTGGGTCCCAAAGTAGTGGTCTACACAAATCATTCAGCAATCAAATACCTGATCGCGAAGAAAGATTCCAAACCTAGATTGATCAATTAGATGCTTCTGTTGTAAGAATTTGACATGGAGATCCGAGACAGGAAAGGGTCAGAAAATCAAGTGGCAAATCATTTATCGAGGCTCGAGAATGGAGAAATAACTGGCAATGAGATTACAATCAAAGAAACTTTTCCAGTTGAACAATTATTTGCCATCAAGCAACAGGAAGTTCTTGATATACTAACTATGTAAACTAAATAGTATCGGGAATATGGCTGTTGGAATGGACAAATCAGCAATGCAAGAAGTTCTTCAAGGAAGTCAAGCACTATGTATGGGATGAGCTGTACCTATTCAAATGATGTGCTGATCAATTACTGAGACGTTGTGTTCTGCAAGAGGTGGTCAATAGTGTCCTTCAACATTGTCATTCATCACCATACGACAAACACTTCAGTAGAGATAAAACTACAGCCAAAGTCCTATAATCAGGTTTGTACTGGCCTACTCTGTTTGAAGATGCTTACTTATTTATCCTTCAATGTGACAGGTGCCAAAAAATGGGAAATATTTCAAGGAGAAATGAATGACCTTTTCCGAATATTCTCGAAGTGGAGATATTTGACGTATGAGGGATTGATTTTATGGGACCCTTAGTTTCATCATTTGGAAATCTTCATTCTGGTTGCAGTAGACTACGTCTCAAAATGGGTTGAAGCAACAACACTACCATCAAATTATTCAAAAGTGGTGATAAAATTCCTTAAAAAGAATATTTTCACTCGCTTCGGAACACCTCGGGCAATTATCAATGATGGTGGCACACATTTATGTAACAAATACCTCGATGCACTCCTATCCAAATACGAAGTTACTCATAAAGTTGTCACTGCCTACCATCCGTAGTCAAATGGACAGGTTGAAGTTTCAAACATGGAGATTAAAATAATGTCGGAGAGAATCGTTAGATCAATAAGGAGAGACTGGTCTACAAAATTGGATGACGCATTATGGACCTACCAGACAGCTTACAAGATACTCATTTGTATGTCCCTATATCGAATGGTGTTCGGGAAAGCATGCCACCTGCTAGTGGAGCTTGAACATAAAGCGTATTGGGCACTAAAGAAGTTAAATCTTGATCTACAAGCAGCTGATGAGAAACGACAACACCAACTCAACGAATTGGAGGAATTTTGCCTACACGCTTATGAGAATGCCAGACTGACAAAGAAAAGACCAAGAAATGGCATCATCAAAAATAGTGCATAGACAACTGGAACCAGGGCAGCAGATGTTGTTATATAATTAACGGTTGAAACTTTTCCCTGGAAAACTGAAATCAAAGTGTTAGATCCGTTTGTGATTACCCAAGTTTTTCTCTATGAAGCCGTTGAGTTACATGATCCCAGCTCCTATAATACATTCAAAGTTAACAGCCAGCGTGTCAAGCACTACTGGGAGGAATCATTTGAGCGACAAAAAGAAAGTTTCACACTTTCAGATCCAGCCTAATGTTCGGGCAGCCATGTCTAGCTGACGACGTTAAACTTAGCGCTATTAGAGAGACAACCCATGCAATTTGTATATATATTAAGATTTAGTGTGTTTTATTTTTATGTGTTTAATTTTTGTAGGTAAAGTCACATTTTAGGATGGAAGACGTTCTCGTAAATCTTCACAAGCATTTTCCTTCTCTCCCTTAAAATTCTCTTATGAAAGTCTACAAAGCTCGTATGGAATGAATGAGACTTATGATGAATAAATGTATTTCTAATGACATTTGTTGGATTATTGAAGCATGAGTCCGGTTGGCAGGTGAGTCTTTTGACTCTTTTATTTCATATCCACCTGGTTTAGGAAAATACACCTATGCTAAGAAAAGAAGAGGTAAAAGATAATGTGTTTGCTATAAATGCTCACACATGACATGTAATACTTGTTGTTGTTCTTTAGGAATTGTGTCTGATAACCGCGAAGATAAAATTAAATTTATTAGAGATGGTATAAGTAAGAAGTCTTTAGATGATATGTCATTGACTCTTGAGATGCATCCCAGTGGATATGTGTATCACGCAATTCACATATTACATAAACAGTTTCAGAAAGAAAGACAACAATTATGTCTCGGGAATCTGACTTTAAAAGACCATATTTTCCAATTTATAAGAAAATTGGATGAGAAGCTTGTCCCTGACACATTGATTTCATTTAAGCCGTTACTATCTGTATATATTATTATCTTTTTGTATTTAACAAATAATTGTTATTTATTATTTTCATTTATTTTCTCAGACAAGATCCAGACTTTTTGACTTTCACGATTTATTTTATTTTTTAGCTAATAATTGTCATTTGGCAAGTACTAGTGCTATTGCTACTCATCCCATTTCAGGTTCTATAAATTCAGCTCGTCATTGCACTCTTCTAGACATCCAGATTTGAGGAAAAAAATGGAAGCAACTTTAAGAAGACAAGTTGTAAACATCTGTGCGTTTTGCGGTACTAGTGTTGGTTTATAAACCAGAGTTCGTTGAGGCATCACAGGAATTGGGTAGAGTCATAGCTGAAAGGAATATGCACTAAGTATATGGCAATGACAATTTTGGACTAATGGGGTACGTTTCAAGGGCTGTACAGGAAAGAGGAAGTCAAGTCTTGGGAATCATCCCAAAATCCCTTGGCAAAGGCGAATCTAATAGGAAAATCAAAAAGAGATGAATGCATCGTGCCAGATATGTCCGAAAGACTTGTTGAAATGATTAATCATGCTGATGTATTTATTGCTTTGCCAAGTCACTCGGGCACAATGAAGGAAATTTTTACATTGCTATCTTGAGCAAACTTGAACATATACCAGAAACCAATTGGACTATTTAATACTGATGGATTTTATGACTTTATTTGTGTGTTTCTTGATGATGCCCAGAGAAATGGGTTCCCTTCAAAAACTGTAAAAGATATCCTATTTACTTCCAGAAATGCCAATGATTTAATTGACCAACTTTTAGCCTTTGAACTACAAATTGACCATATCATTTCCAAGATAAACTGATATGATAATGATCGTGGTAAGAAGCATCGGATAAATCTAGATCTTAACCTTTAATTTTCTTTTTAGGTGTAGAATTCAAGCTAACCAGGTACTGTCTTCTAAACTCTAATTCTACTTTTTAGACATTGGGGATAATGTCTCAATTAGGTTTGGGGGAGGGGAATAGTTACGCACAGAAATTCGAACGCCCCTCAAACGCAAATTTTTTACCTTTGGACATTAGAACGCTCAGACAAATGCAACATGAACGCACGTCGTAGACTAGTTTTTAGGTATAACTTAAAACACTTGTAACTTTCTCGTCCCTTGGACAAATCATGCGTTTTTATATAGACGCGATCGTCTTCGAGTCTAATTTCCAATGAAAACCTCATGTCAATTGAGCTATAATATTCTAGAATTTTCAAAAGAGTGAACAACACTTTGATATCTCCATACGATATTGTCTAAATACTTGTCCAATTGTTCCGAGATCTTTAAGACTTATTATAACTCAATTGAACTTATTTTACTACGGAAGTTGCCAACACAAATGGAAAGAACAAGGTTTGTTATTTATTATTTATTATTCTCTGTGTTTTGATGCATATTTATTTGTCTGACCAATAATATAATAGTCTTGGTAAATCAATAGGAACTCGACGGAGGGAATTTGGATTAAGCCTTGGGAATAATAGCACATGATCTAGTTCTTTAAAATAGATTTATATATATGATAGAATGCGTAGCCAATTTTAGAACTTGTTTTTAATGAATTTGGTTTAAATTAATTAAAATAAACATATCGTAAATTGGTTTAAGTTGAATATTTCTACCTCAAAAGAGGTTTATAGATAGTTTAGTGTTATAGGTTAATAATTTATAACAACCCAATTGAATAAAAAATGCATGAACTCATTGCGTTTATGCTTAGGTAAAGTTATAACCCTATGTTCTTCTCGTATATAAAGTTTATCTCCAAAATTATTATTTGCTATTTATTTACTTTCAGTTAATTTCAGAATAAACACTCATTTCTCAACCAATAATTTGTTTAAGTTAAATAGGTTAGTCTTGGTATTAATATGAGAAATAGTAAATCCATGTGGGTATGATATCTAACTAGTAGTTACTATATTACTTGAGTGATATGTGTGCTTGCATGCGGTATAAAATTACGATCACTGACCAATTCCATGTATGACAAATTATTTTTCAACATCACATTTGTCACAATCTATTGAATTTTCTGAACGATGCAGTCTTTCCAATCTCGTGAACAGTAAGGTTTTAGTGGTCCCAAAACTTAAAATAATTCTACAATCAAGAAACAGCATGCATAATGTTTTGTGAACTATGTTTAAGAGAAGACTAGACTTTTTGGCTTCAAATGCCCAAAAAAAAGAAGCCACTTTGGCTTCAAAGTAACAAATATCATGCAAGCACAAGCTTACTGAATCACCATTATTGCATTTAGTAATAGAAAATTAGTTTGCTTTCGTATAAATTGCCTTTGAGGTAAGCATTACAATGCATAAATTCTTCTCCTCTAAAGTATATATGCTAGTTACCGAGGTTCAATCAATGAAATTGTGACATCATTCACTGAACAAGTTTCTGGCCTGCTTGTCGGTTTATTTGGATTTTCAATTCTCAAATACGAGAAACCTGGTTGATTTGGAGAAGGTAAAACAAGATGCTCATTGGTAAGCATTGTGACTACTTCTAACATGGTTGGCCTATCAGCTGCATTTTCATCTACGCAGAGAAGTGCCACATTAATGTATCTCTTCAACATGGCAAATGAAGCTTCATTTTCCAATATTGGATCCATCAATTCAAGAACTCTGTCATCTTTCCATATGTCCCATGCCTGAAGAACAACAGGACATTTGAATGTTAAAACGAAGGTCATAAATAGATGCATATTTTTTTCTTGTGACAGAGGAAAATATTTAATTTCCCCATCAATTACCAAAAAATTTGTGCATGTGATATAATTGAGAGCTTTTCATTACCTCAAACTGTTCAAGGAAACATACAGAAACATTAATAATAATTAGAAGTTTTGTAACATACATGTCCAAGAAGGTTAATAGAGTCGGTATGGCAATAACCAGTGCTTCTTTTGCCAGTCAGGATCTCCAGCAGCAGTACCCCAAAGCTAAATACATCTGATTTGATAGAGAAGCAGCCTTCCAAGGCATACTCGGGTGACATATAACCACTTGATTGCATCATTTCATAAAAAGATATTTTAATCTTCAGTGAGATGTAAGCAAAAAGAAGAAGGAAATATGTGAAAGGATTTTAAATAGCTTCCGGTAATAAAACTCTGATATTTTATTTTCAGTAATTAAATGATTTCATCTTTCACTTACTATGTTCCCACAATCTGTTTAGTATTTCCCTGAAACTCATCACCATCAAACATTCTTGCGAGGCCAAAGTCTGATATTTTGGGGTTCATGTCACTATCTAAGAGAACATTACTTGCCTTAAGATCTCTATGAATAATTCTCAGTCTAGAATATTGATGGAGATATAGAAGTCCTTGAGAAATCCCTTCAATGATTCTAAGACGTTCTTGCCAACCTAATAGATGCTTTTTTGTTGGATCTGTAGCAATATCAAAATAATGTACGAGGAACATTGATCAATATAAATGATACATGTTAAAACAAAAGCTTGTGATAAAAAATTGACAGTGAAAATGTCAATTGTTGTGGATGATAAATCACATACCAAAAAGGATAACATCTAAGCTTTTGTTAGGCATGTACTCATATATCAAAATCTTTTCCCCTTGTTCTATACAGCATCCTAAGAGTCTGACAAGGTTTCTGTGTTGGAGTTTTGCTATAAGCTTCATCTCATTTTTAAACTCCATTAGTCCTTGTCCCGACTTACTTGAGAGCCTTTTAACTGCAATTTCTTGTCCATTAAGGAGTCGACCCTGCATTCACGATTTTGTCAATGTTTTGTACCAAAGAGTACTTCATTTAACACAGTTGAGATAACAAGAATTCAACCTTGTAAACAGGTCCAAATCCACCTTCTCCAAGCTTACTTTGAAAAGAGAAGTTCTCTGTAGCAGTAGATACGCTATCCAAGCTGAAAAATGGCAACCAAGAATCCTTGCTCTTTCCTTTTGCATCTCCATCTCCTTCACCGAATTCATTTGATCTTGTTGCAATGCTCATATCTATGTCAAATAGTAACAGATCCTGGTTTGTATCCATATTATTTGTTTCTGTAAGACGGTAACTTTCAAAATTGTGAGTATACATATTCTGTCACAAGCCTTATCATACAAATATAACAAAGTGATTTGAGGGGAAAAAGACAGTGACCTTTCTCTTTGTGCTTTCTCCTACATCGACATAACATAAAAGAAGAAAGAAGTGCCACGGGAAGAATAACTATTACAACTAACCACAGTAGCTTCTTGTTTCCTACATCCAAGAAGTGAAATGATTTGTATGTTTGCTTGGCTCATCTTGGCTTTTAGCATTCAACTCCAGTGAATGCATGATGAAGCCTTGTTATATAACAAAGAAGTGAAATGATTTGCGACATCAACTTCAATTGTGCAATAAGTGTACCTGGTTCTGAAGCTGGTACTCGTATGTAGACAGACACTCCGCTGACGTTTCTAGGGGCCTTTCTGATATCAATCAAGTCCCCAAACCACATCAAACAGCCACTGCCTCCATGTGTTATTTTGGAATTAGCATAAGCTCTGCAAGTACAGTTCTTCAAGCACTCTGCCTCACATTCCATCAGATTCTTGCTTTCATTAAAGGAAATCTCAAGCAAGTCAGGAAGTTTAATATTATCGAGCTTTATAAACCTGTCTCCACTTTTACAATCTGATGAATGACTTCTCATACATTTTATAGGCCAAGTCTGGTTTTGCTGTGACTTGAGCTTGAATCCCTCCAAACACTGACAATGAGGTGCCTCATCAACGCTGCAAATACTATTAGCACCACATTGATTATAATGGCAAAAACTACCTGGAACTGTGATAAGTACATGCCACCTGTTGCTTATCTTATTCCATATTAGACGCTGAACCTGACCTAATGGGTTGAGTATCAATATCGTTGGGATTGGATTGCTGTACGAGTCATAGCTGTAATAGACTTCATCCTTATTCTGCACAAATATTGGTTGAAAAATATAAGTGGCGTTTGAAAGACCAGCTCCAAAGGTAAATCCATTCCATGGTCCAGAACATCCATATTTTACAGATCCATTGTAAGTAATCATTTTAGGTAACCCATGAATTTCAAGTCTGAGAGTAAAGTTTCCAGGGGAAGGGTCATCATCACTTTTCCACGAAGTTTGATAACGCTCCAGACCAGTCCTCAAGTCCCAGCCCAACTTCATGCCTTGTAACATAGTGTCTGTTGGGTAGTCAAAGCTCTGCCACAGATAGCTTTCCGAAGTATTACTGCTAGAATTATCCCTAATAACAAGGTTTCCATCATCTAAGAGTCGTGCCACTGGATATTTTACTTCTCTAGACATGTTTGAAGACCAGATAGTGCCATTTGTTTGGTTGAGAAGAACAATATTTCCGTTGCTGCTAATGGTTAATACCGCGCTGCGATCGAAGATAGGATTATTTCTATTAGCAACCCATACAGCTGTTTCAGGAATCTGCTTGTACCATATTCCCAGGTACCTGTACTTGGATTTTCCAGGAGAGAAGAAGCCTAGCTCAAACCTTTGAGTAGATGAAACTAACTTCTCCCCATCACGGAATAATGTTGCTGGGGTTATTGTATCAGTTGCTAATGACAACTTGATGCTCAAGAACATGATCAAAGAACTAAAGACGTAGAAGCAAGGAAGGTTTTCCATTCTTAAAACTGAGAAGAAAATTTTCTGATGTTTTGAGATTGGATTCACACTTTTTATTAAAACAAAATTCTTGCAAAGTAATAAATGTAGAAAAGACTAGACTTTTCGGCTTCAAATGCCCAAAAAAAGAAGGCACTTAGGCTTCAAAGTAATAAATGTAGTCGCTATTAGTAAAGTTAATTTGACTGAGGCCCATGATAATTGAGTGAAGGTCTGGCCAGGAATTTTCCATCCATACTTTCATTTAACACTTATCAGGAGACCTAAACAATGACTTTAAAATTGAATTATTACTCAGCTTTGACTTTTTTTAAGAGTGTTGCTATCGGTACACTACACTGCATTATTAGAAAATAATGAATTTATATTCTTTCATTGCTTTTAATAATCATTTAATAATCATTTGAAACTGATATCATTTAGTGGATTTTTACTTGTCATAATTTAGATGTACGTGTCTGCATATAATTGGGTGTATGACCAAAGATAAATACAGTTATGAAATAAATGTCCCTTAATCCGTCCATGAAAATGAATTATATTTTATACAGTTATGAAATAAACAGACTTCATTTTAGCCAAAGGCTGCATTATTTATATTCTAAATGCTGACCAATTCCATGTATTACAAATAAATTTTCAACATCAAATTTGTCACAATCCATTGAATTTTATAAATGATGCAGTCTTTCCAATTTCGTGAACAATAAGGTGTTTGTGGTCCCAAAACTCGCAATAATTCTACAATCAAGGTGTTTGAGGCTCGCCTTCGCATCAGACCCTCGCTTCCATCTTCGTCAGGGGCTCATTGCATTCAGAGGCAGAGGCACAAAAACATTCAGAGGCAGACGCACATTCAGACTTCAGAGGCAGAGGTTTATTTCAGAGGCAGACGCATCGCTTCGGGGTCTGCCGTCAGACGCATCTCCTCAGGATCTGCTATCAGGGTCTGTTCTGCTCGTGTGGGTCTGCTCATCAGGGTCAGAGTCTGCTCAACAGAGTCTGATTCAGTAGTCAGACGCAAAACTATCCATGAGTCTCAAAACTATAGAGAAACCATAAGCTTTTCAGAATCTCTATTGTGGAAAGATGCTACAAATAGTGAGATTGAATCCATCTTATTTACCACACTTGGGATTCGGTTAATTTTCCTCATGGATGTAAGCCTTTAGGCTACAAATGGATATTCAAAATGAAGATGAAACCCGATGAATCAATAGATAAATAGAAGGTAAGATTTGTTATCAAAGGATATAGAAAAAATGAAGACATTGATTAATTTGATACTTATTCACTAGTGACTACGATGTTAGACAATTATGACCCATAACATCACTATTTGTAAAAGACATGGTGTTCTTTGTACAAATTAACTATGTGACAAAGGAAATTGCTCTTTTTATCATTATGTAATTAGATTACTTGAATATATAAATGATAAAAGTCCATATGATTAGTACCAGATTAATAAGATATGAGACAGTATTAATCCACGAAAGGTTTAATCATTAAATATCCATATTTAGTATTATCGAGACTGGACATCGATAATGTGGAATAGGCTAGTATTGTACTTGTGCGCGTTATGGAAGCTTAACGACATAGTTCTCATATATTTAAGTATTGAATACTTATACAAGTGTAATAAGAGGTTCTGTTTGCCGATGGTATGTGAACAACTTTGTCTGGATAGACCCCTCGAAATCCCATTGGTAGTATGACTATGTGTCTATGGGAATCCGAATCAGGGCTGGTGTATTTGGTCTTAACCGGAGACTTGCATCGCTAATACTTGCGACAATCAGTACGATTTGGTTTTGGTCGTCCGGGGCTTTAACAGGTTCTGTGTACGCCTCTTCTGGGTATACTGAGATTCATAATGTATTGGGTGTGATGTCAAGATGGAAGTATCACTTCAGCCATATGGAGATGATGATCACGTAGGATACAGAACTAGTACTCTTAAGTACTGCAGTCATCGGGTTAATATGACTAGGTCATGATTATCCGATTACAGAGACTAGTTGCCAGTGATCCGATATATGCTTCATACGGGGCAGACACAATTCCAGCACTGGGCCTAGCATGCGACATCCGATTCTGGATCGTAATACGCAATACTATGTATACTACACTTGATAAAGATTATATATTCTTTTAAAGAATATTTTTGGAGAATTGGGTAGGCACGGTGCTTTAGCCATGTCTTGTAAATCGGTAAGAACGTGGTACCGGGTACTCACGTGTTCGGATAGTCCGATGACCGGATTTACTGCCAACATATCCAGGGATCTCTTGGGTCGCCTCCCAAAGATTCACTGATGGCATTTGACTCGAACAGAATTAATCTGGGATTAATTATGAGAGAGAAAATTAATCTGGGATTATTTACGGTAAGAATTAATCTAGGATTAATTATCAATAGAGAAAATTAATCTGGGATTAATTACGTTAAGAACTAATCTGGGATTAATTCGACTATAAGAGAGAACGCGATTAATTTGGAATTAATCGGAAAATAAATTTAATAGTTAAATTAGATTTTACTATTTAATTTATTTGGGCTAAAATAATATATTGGATATATTAATTGAAATTGGATTTCAATGCGAAATTAAAATTGGATTTTAATTCGAGCGAATGAATTAATTTGGAATTAATTCGTAAACGACTTTCGTAATAATTTTACGAGGCATTATTATTTAATTAAATTGGATTTAATTACGTCGCAACGAAAAATTCGTTTAATCGGATTAAATGAATCTGAGCCCAAAGTGTGTTGTGTAAGCCAAATTGAATTATGAATTCATAGTGGTGGGACCCACTAACTTACATCAACATGTCACATAAGTGATGGAAGTGGTTGGGAGCATCCAATGCTATCTTACACACATCTAAAGCTTCTTTGACAAGCTTTGTAATATAACGCATCACTTTTAGAAAGTAAAATACAATCTAATGAATTTTTTGGAAAAATTCATTTCTCTCTCTTTCACATTGGCCGAATGGCATTTTAGTTTGACCTTGGAAGAATGCATTTTGGCTTCTCTTTGGCTGAATGGCCTTTTGATTTCTCTTAGGCGAATTGGCTTCTCTTTGGAAGAGAAATTTTTTTCTCTCAAATATTTGATCAAAGCTAGCACTTTGGAGTTGAATCAAGGTGATATGGAGACTCACCCAAGTGTTGGAAACACTAAAGAATGGTTGGAGCTTCTCCTACATCCATGGAATTTTGAAATCCTAAAAACCGATCAATGTAAGTTTTTCCGTAAACTTTCTTGATTAATTCACACAATAATCACGCTTAGAGATCCTGTGGCATGTCTAGGACACTAACATACGATCCATCTATAAGGATGTTGATAGTCATCACAACTATTTTTGATCTTGAGATATTTCAAATAGATGTAAAGATATCATTATTTAATTATGAATTAGAAGAAGAGATTTACGGGAAAAACCTTAACAGTTTAATGCTCATAGACAAGAGAGTGCAAGTTTGTAAAATCCTTGTATGAACTAAAACAAACTCCAAAAAAATGACATGAGAAGATTGACAAAGAGATGACGTCAAGTGGGTTTAAAAGAAATGAGTGTGATAATATGTCTACTGTAAGAAAACTCAAATAAGGTATATCATTATTTGTTTATATATAGATGATATGCTTATTATATGTAGTTATTATTGGATGATTATAATTATTAAAAAGATGTTAATCAGTAAATTTGACATGAAATATTAAAGTTGGCTGATGTCATATTAGGAATTAAAATCTCTAGGACATCATATGGTTATGTATTATCTCAATCTCATTTTGTTGAGAAAATACTAAAGAAATATAGTAAACGGGACCTTAAAATTGCTAAGACTTATGTAGACACAAATATTTATTTGCCAAAAAATACTGGACCAAGTATATCACAACTCTATTACTCAAGAATAATTAGGAGTTTGATATATCTCAAGAATTGTACAATACCTGATATACCCAATCTATAAATAAATTGAGTACATATACAAGCAACCTATGATATAACCATTGGAAAGTCATAGTAAAAGTATTAAGGTATTTAACAATTATTGCAAGTTCTGGTATGTACTATATAAGATATCTAGTTGTATTAGAAAGATACACTAATGCAAATTGGATATCAGAACTTAAAATGTACGAGTGGATTTGTATTTACATTAAATGGTGTAACTATTTCACTAAAATCTTCAAGGCAAACGTATATTGCAAGGTCTACCATCGAATCTGAATTCATAACATTAGAAAAAACATGAGAAAAAGTATAGTGGCTTCTAAATTTCTTGGAGGATGTTCCAAAATGGCTAAAACCTATGCCAATAATTAGTATATATTGTGATAGTCAATTAGCAATGGGAGAGCCTTAAATACAATGTATAATAGTAAGTCTTGATATGTCAATCGAAAAGACTATGCCATAAAACAGTTGCTCTCAAGCGAAATAATCTCAATAGATTATGTCAAATCAAAGAAAAACCTAGCGGATCCATTTACTAAAGGTTTGTCTAGAGAGTAAATGTATAGTTATCCAGGGGAATATTTAACTAATCATCATAATGAAAACCTAATTAGGTGATTAGAGATCCCAATTGTTCAAAAAGTACAACTAAAATTATGTATAATTCAAATGGAGCACCGTTGAGCTAGTAACTCCCACTCATTTCTAGGTGTTGTAATGTATGTCATAGAGTATCATCTAATATGTAGACAAAGTTATTTCAATAAATAAATGATGTACTTTTATTTGTCAAGTTGTTTCTTTTAAATTTACATATTATAAATTGTCATGGAAGCCCATGATTACTAATCTACTTTCAGACTTAGTATATGAGTGTCATATACAAGAGGATTTACGTCTGAAATTAGTAATCTAAAATATACTATAGAGAGAAAATAAAGACAAGTACTTTGTTTGTGGCTTATCTACAGTTGCGGTCCATTCCATAATTGTATGATGACCTTGTTCCGGGAACATTCAAATGGTAATATGGAATGAGGGCACCTTATATGATGAGATCTTATAGGACGGAATTGAGAAAAAAATGACTTTCTTTTAATATTTGTTAAATAAAGAAATTCATATCAGTCTAATAGATGATCACATATAGATTGATCTGAATCTTAACTATACTACGAACTCTTAAATGGTAGGTTATGTCATTTGATTTACAAGGGCGAGATCGGTATAGCAATCCTGATCAATGACTTCTTACTTTGGGGGCATGGTTTGGTATGTAGCTGAAGTCATAAAATAACCCGGTAAGTCTGGAGATGATTAACAGAAAATGGATTTAATAAGACAAAATAATAATTTTTGAAAAGAAAAAGATTTGATTCGTTTGAAGTTGTTTGGAGAATTTGAATTAGACGACAATAATAAAATAAAATGTTGGGGTTAGGGGATCCACTTTTAATATTTTATATTTAGAAATCTCACTTTTTATAATATATAAATTGTCATTATTATCCAATTAATTTAATTTTGGAATTAACTATGCCAAAATATATAGAACCGACCATAAGGGCGGTAGTCATTTCTGTCGATAATTAGTCCTGCAAAGGTACTAAATATGCCAAAACATGGAAAACCATCCATAAAGGTGGTGATAATGTTTGTCTATAACAAGTCCAGTTAGGTACTCAATTATGCCAAAATCTTATAAAACCAGCCATATAGGCGGTAGTCATTTCTGTAGATAATTAATCCAGATCTCAATTAATTATTAATATTTAAATTATAATTTATCTATTATAATATAAGTGAGATTAATCTAAACTTTAATAATAAAAGCTTCACCCATTCCCCCAGCAGAAAGAAATTAGCTACTCATATTGTAATTAAAAACACACATAATTTTATTACTAAAATGAAAAGACATTACAAGAAATTAAAACAAACAAGATACTTTCTTCCAAACTTTTATTCAGGATTGAGGAAAAGTATGAAAAAGAAATGAAATGGAAGCTTCAATTTATAGGTAAAAAATATGTCCTCGCGTCACGACGCGCAAGCTCCTAGCATCACGACGCGGCCTGCAGCTGTTGACGCATAAGCCGTTGGCTTACACTTTTGGTGCTGAATGCGACAGCGTCGCAACGCGCATGACTCCAACGTCGCGATGCGTTGGCTGTTGGCTTTCGATGCTAATTTTGATGGGGTCGCGACATGCATGACTCCAGCGTCACGACTCGAGTGCAAAATTCATGTTTTCCCCTTCGATGTTTCGAAACATCATTTTACCTACAAAAATAATAAAATACACAATAAAAATATATAAAAACATAAATATAATTATTGTTACACAACAGTGCTAAATTAAAGGGATTAATGAAATACAAGTGTGAAATAATTAATTTTCCTTTTAACAAATGTTGACTTTTTAGTGTTCATCAATAGAGAATCCACTCATTCTTTGTGAGAAGTATGGGAGTATTTTTCTTAAGAGTTGATTTGATACTTGAATGATTAGAACGTTCAAATCTTAATTATGAATAAATTGTTCATTATAGTTATGAATAAATTATTCATTATACAACCAATTGTATTTAAGGCACAAGAAATAATTAGAGCGGTATAACATATATTATGACTCGACTTTAATCATAAGATAGTCATGGAAGGTTAATATATATGTAGTGATTATATCGGTGGACGCCAACGTGGCTTGGTATAAAATATATATGCAGTGACGAGAGTTCAGCTTTAGAATTTTAGTTGAATAACCTGAAGTTAATAATTCTGGATAATTGATTAAAGAGTTTTAATCAATATCTTGACATTATTAGAGCATGAAGCTGCAGGTCCATTTGATCATCATGTTAGCTCGATAAACTATAGAAAGCTATAAAATAATTGAAAAGTCTAATTATGATGTCACATGCATAATTATATGTTATGACAAATTATTAATGTGATTAATAATTAATTCAAATCACACTATATATTAAATGGTCTAATATAAAGTTTCATTGCAACTGATTATGAGATAATCAATTATATAATTTAAATAGTTTAAATTATCTTTATTTATTTATTTAATCTTTGATTAAATAAATTTGGGTGTTATAAGCCACAACATCTGTTAATATTAAAGCACCCATAGACACAAGTAAATAATCACATTATAATTAAGTAATCATGTATACTTAAGAACATTTTAGGTGTACAGACTTTCAAGTGATTTTGAAGTACTTCATGAATAAGAAGTTGATAGCTTCTTGTATCTGGAGATGCAGCCAATCTTTTAAAACATAAGGATCCACTGCAACAACGGCTACTAAACAAGAGTTCAAGCTATCACCTAAGATCATGTCAAGCTGTTAGTAAAAATCTGAAAGAAGAAAACACAAGACACAAATTATCACACATGAAAATAGGAAAAAGAAACTTGTTTCTTCTTGCATATCTTTACATTTATATGAGAAACTTTTTTCTTTAAGTAGAATAAATTAAATTTGGCTTCTGAGGCTTTAGTGCTCTTTCTTGACAAAAAGGAAAATAATATTAATAATTATGACTTGCAAGCATAGTTATCTCTCATGTGCACTAAGATGCTAAATGTATGTTAAGGTCTAGTGATCTCATTTATGATTTGTGTATTCTATGTTGTTTATGTGTTAAATTTCACATGATGGAGAAGCCAATTAAAACATTCATACAAGAACAAAGACTGAAACAAACCACTAATTATAGCTTTTGTTGGTTTTAGAACAACCAAATCATCCATCAACTTCAGATTGTCCTGGAAAAATAAAAAGGAAATTAGTATACATACACTTCTACAAAGAAAAATACATATATACCGTCTTTCAAAATTGTTAAGCGTTTGCATTAACAAGATTAACCAACTACACAACATCATTTTTCGTCTCTTCCGGTGCCGCGCCGTTTGTCTCATCTCTGTCGCTGTTTTCATCTCTCACCTCATCTCCCAAACTTACAACGCTCACACTCAACGGATCGATGTGAACAAATTCCTCGTCCGATTTCTTCAAGGGGACGAACAAAGACCGTCAGACGAAGAACTGAGAAGATGATAAATCGTGCTTCTCAGAGAACGACGATGAAGAAGCAGCGACGACTATAAAGAAGCAGTGACGATGAGGAAGAAGCAGCTGAGACGAAGATAAATCGTGCTTCTCCGTTTCTCTGAGTTTGAGAGGGAGGCTGAAATTGAAACTTTTAATATTGGTTTTAGGTTTTTTTTTTTTTTTTTTTTTTTTTTTGTTACAATTTTACTATTATAAATAAGATTATTTACAAAACACTATAAATAAGTATAGTTTAGTGATTTTATATTTGAAAATAAACATATTAAGTAACACATTACGGGTTCAAATCCAATTAAATATAGTTTTTTAATTATCGCTATATTTATGATATAATTATAATAGAAATATGTCATAAGTTTCATGAAAGTTTTCTGTCATATATATTATTTTACAATAAATTATGAGAAAAATGAAAAATATAAAACATGACATATAATTGTCATATTATTTATGACATATTTATTTATATCACAAATATGTCATAATTTTAAGATACAAGTCGTTTTATGGCACAAAATTATCATAAATTTATGACATATTTTGTGATACTCTTTTTCTATTATAAAAAAAGTGTCATAAATCACCGTTATTATAGTAGTGATGGTTGAGAGAAATTTATGCGAAACATGTTCTTAAGCACTCCTTTCAATTCTTCTTCGGTGCAGAAGGAGGTGGCTTCATCTGTGGTAATACATCAATGACAATGCAGACTGTCATCTCAGAGTCCCTTTGCATGTACAGCTTCCTTCTTAAGCAATAGAGACATAGAAAGATATAAAATAAGATATTTATGTTTCAGTTATGCATTTTTCACTATCTACCAGAGACCAAAAACTTAATTTCCAGATTAGCTTATTTTGAAAATTTGTGCAGCTCAACAATCAAGAGCCCTTTTCGCTGATAAAGCTTCCCAAACACCAGCCTACCAATAGTAGACAACTTGGGAAATATATTAATGAGTAAATGAAACATGAAATCGGTTGATGGTGGTTTTTTACCCCGAGAAAGTTATAATCCCGATGAATGGTAAGTTGGGTATTGTATTTGACCAGGAGAATGAAGAGGGCCTAAAGAGGCTGAAGTCAGATGAGGGACCTGAGCCCATTGTATGATAGCCTTACCAAGTGCAGAACCGGCTGATGAAAAGGAGTGGGAATGTCGCCCTGACTTATAGAAGGACTAGATTTACTAATAGTGTAGTTGCGGAAGCCGACCCGAGGGGGCATGCCTACCAACCTGACCTAGTTGAAGAAGTTGGAAGAGGTATGGCCAAGCATCATTCACATCGGCCTACCGACCTGAGGATCAAGGCTGAGATAGGATATTCTGCATTCAATAGCATATGACATATTCCCTACATGAAAGTTTGAACTTCAAGAAGAACTGATGTGACGGGAGTAAGTCAGTGACTTTCCTTGGAAAAAGACTGACAAACGGAACAATGCATGAGTGGTTGAGTGGAAGACTCTCACGTTTGCAGATCGTGTGACAGTCGACAAAAGGTTGGAATGATAGGCTTCTGCTGGCAGAGGTGGTTGAGTTAGAGATACTGTTTGTAGAATGGTTGGGGAAAAGAGGCATGGGCAACAATGTCAGAATGACATGGGCTGGCGTCGTGGGTTGGCAGAATAGTAGATTTAGAAGTGTATATAAAGGAATCGAAGACTCAATTTCAATGGTTGTTTTTTTTGTTAGTAGTCTTTATTTTTCTACTTATAAAGAGAGACCTGGAAACTTGGTGATAGAGAGAGAAAATATGTCGACTTTGACCCCGAGCAAGCAATAAAATTCTCCCTCTTTACTGCCATGGAGGTAGGTTGGAGCCACATTCTGCCGAACCACGTTGATCTGTTGTTTTCTCTGTGATTTTCTATCCTCTTGCTAAGTTTATTTTGGTTCCCAAATATCCGAACAAATTCACTGTTTGGGGGCAATTTGTTGAGGGGTTGAATTCCCAAATCACCCTTGGAACAAGAAATAGCTATCAACAGTTGCGCCATTTATGGGGAACATTAAAAAAAATAACAACCATATTATGATAATGGCAGAAGATGGAAACCACAAGGCTTCAGAGACTTCAAAAATGAAATGGATGGAGAAGATTGAGGAAACCCTACGGCGGGAAATGGAGAATGCTCGAAAAAAGAGAGACAAGACTCAAGCCTTCATGAAGGCTATGATGGAAAAGATTGAGAAGTTGGAAAAGAAAGCAAAAAGGAAGAGGGAAGTGGGTCCCAGAAGAAAAAAAGGAGATAACAATTGGTAACTAAGTTGCCAAAGCTGACGGAGATCGAGAAGCAGGGAATAGAAATGCTCAAAGAGTGAGATATGTAGTTGTGGCTAGCGCCGCACTAGTGGAAGAGCATGATGAAGGTGGAAATTAAGACCAAACCGACCTGGATGGACCCGATCGGGAGATACTTATAAGCAGTGGACTTACCAGAAGACAAGAAAGAGGCAAGGAAATTGAAATACCGAAGTGCATGATTTTGCTTGATAGATGAGGTGTTGTACTAGAGGGGTTACACAATGTCGTATTTCAGGTGTCTGGGCTCCGATGAGGCGAACTATGTGCTCAGAGAAAATCATAATGTTCTCTGCGGAAGCCACTCCGGTGGTAATTCAATCGTCCACAAGGCGCTCAAGCAAGGTTCTTCTGGCCAACAATGCATCAGGATGGGGCTGAGGTTGCCCGAACATATGAAGGGTGTCAAGGAAATACCAATGTGCCTCACCAGCCGCCCAAGAAGTTGATCACTTTATCCAATGACTTGCACCTTTTAGGGATATAATGTGAAGACCTGGGTGGTGTTCGACGCCTCAAGGTAACCATAGCATGTTTGATGAGAGGGCCAGCATGGCGTTTTGTGCCCCCAAGTAACTGAAGCACGCATGGATTGAAGACAGTTAATGTACTATGGTACCATCGGGTTCGCATCATGTGGTCAGAGATAATTCCCTCACGGCAGTCATCACTCAATATTGGAGGTGCATAGCACGAGGAAGGCCTACGGGTCTTCGTGGCATTTACAGTCTCGGGATGTGCCTAGCACGAGGAAGGGAAATGCCCTAATGGCGCTGGCTATCCCATTTCGGACCCCCCAAGCATATCACGGGGAAGATATAAGGCCTATATGGTGTTTTGCGAGGCTGGGGTTTTTCCTAGCATATGGACACTCTTTATGGCATTGGTCACCCCTCCGGTCCGTAGCTCGGTTCGCCGGGATGCCTGGATTGTAAGATTCAGAATTGGTTTTTTGGGTGATATTAAGCAGGAAATTTTTTAGTTCACTTGAAGTTTTTTAGGTCAGTGTGGGGTGTGTGATACGTCACCCATATCACGATTGTCGTCTTGATTTTTTTTTGCGGAACCTGGTGTAGGACTCCATTACCAGTACTCGTAAGGATGTCATAGGTTTAAAATCTTCCCCTAGAGCCTGTCTCAAATATAATTTAAATGGCTTGGGGTCGGGTACATCCCACCAAGGCCTTATTGTGTTTGTTAGCATGGGGCCGGAGTTTCTCCTCATGGCCTTGTATTGAATAGCACAATGAGGGAAAATTCCATTGTGGCCAAGTAATTATTGCGGTTTGGGGTCTAATACGCCCCACTGAGGCCTTATTGTGTTTGTTGGTATGAGGTCAGAGTTTCTCCCCTATGAATTTGTATTGAATGATACCATGAAGGAACATTCCCTTGTGGCCGGCTAAATATAGCAGCTCGGGTTCGGGTACGACCCACCAAGGCATTTATTGTGTTTGTTGGTATATGGTCAGAGTCTCTCCCCCACGACCTCATATTGAATGGCAAAAGGAGGGAACGTTCCCTCGTGGCCATGTGGTTGCAACGGCTCGGGGTCGAGTATGTCCCACCGATGCTTTATTGTATTTATTGGCATGAGGTCGGAGTTTCTCCCTCATGGCCTTGTATTGAATGGCAAGATAGAACATTCCTTTGTGTCCAAGTAACTATAGCGGCTCGGGGTCAGGTACATCCCACCGAGGCCTTTTATGTTTGTTAGCATATGGTTAGAGTTTCTCCCTAACGGCCTCGTATTGAACAGCACAATAAGGGAACACTCTCTTGTGACCAAGTGATTGCAGCAGTTCGGGGTGGAGGTTTCCCCCTCATTGCCTATCTCCGGCCAGTTCTGGGGATGATGAAGATGGTTGGACGGTTGGCACCCAAATCACCCTTGGATGTGGGACATCTGGCATCTTGGGTAAACGAAGAAAAAAGAAGGCCTTACAGATGTGACTGGCATTTAAGGTTAACCATTAAGCCTTCACGTCTTCCTATAAACGATTCAGAAATCGTAGGAATACTTTATAGTGGGCGATGAAAGAAAGGTGATAATTATAAAAAAAAAATCTTTGGCGAGATGTGTGCCTTTCTGACCCGAGGGACGTGGCAATATGGATAGTTATGAGCAGTGACCAGAAAGGCATATGCGCCATCTATACCATCTTTAAATAATTCCGGCATCAACTCAGTAACTCATTGATATTGATAATTATGAGACATATGTTAATGGTGGTTTTTTACCCTGAGGAAGTATAATCTCGAGGAAAGGAAAGTTGGGTATTGTACTTGACCGGTAGAATGAAGATGGCCCTAAGAGATTAAAGGCAGATGAGACACCCAAGCCCATTGTACTGTAGTCTAACCACAAGTAGAACTGGGTGATGAAGAGGAGTAAGAATGTTGACCTGACCTATAAAATGACTGGATTTGGCAATAATATAGTTGCAAAAGCCAACCCAAGGGGGCCATGCCTACCGACCCGACCTAGTTGAAGAATTTGGAAAAGGTATAGCCAAGCATCATTAACCTCGGCCTACCGACCCGAGTATCAGGGTTGAGACATGATATTTTGCATTTGAGAGCATATGGTGTATGCCCTACATAAAAGTATGAGCTTTAAGAAGAACTGATCTAACAGGATTAAGTCAGCGACTTTCCTTGAGAAGAGACTTTGATTGACGGAACAGTACATGGGTGGTTAAGTGGCAGTCTGTCACATTGGCAGAATGTGTGGTAGTGGACAAAAGGTTGGAATGATGGGCTTTTACTGGTAGAGAGTGGCTGAGTCATAGGTCAGAGCAACTATTTGCAGAGTGGTTGAGGAAAAGAGGCATGGGCAACAACGTCAGAATGACATGGTCTGATGTCGTGGGTTGGTATAATAGTTGTAGAACACAAAAATTAGCGACTCTGTCCCGGCTCGCGGCCCCGTCGAGAGTATGGCATAGCCCGCGGGGACTAAACCAGAGAATAAAATAGAGTCGCCACCCGATGTGTACTGGGAAATAATTTAAGGCCTCACTCACCCCTCGCAAGGGAAGACCCGAAACCGTTGGGTTCGGAATGGTCCCTTACTTATACCAATTGTAATGAAAGGATTTATGCAATAGTATAACAAAGTCTCATACAACACATGCAAGATAATTTAAATAAACACACGAATTCGCACACCCATAATCGTAAATGAAAAATGAAGGCAAAATGCATCATTTATAAACGTATTAAACGATAAAGTACAATAACGTAATTAATAACAACTACAAAAGCATTAATATTAAAAGTGAGCACACAATCTCATAAACATATCAAATAAATAAATGCGGGAATATAAATAATTGATAACGGTAAAAGCGTCAATAATGAAATGATGTGGTTAATTATGTAATGCGAAAGAAATGACCAAACAAGCAAATAGGCATGAAATATAAGGAAAATAAGTCGACTTATTGCCTGCACGTTCGTGGAGCGTTTGACAACGCGTTCAAATGGTAAACAGAATGTACACGTTCGTGTAGCGTTTGGAAACACGTTTGAACGATAATGGGACAGAATGTTCGCGTTCGTATAATGTTCGGGAACACGTTCGAACGGGCCGAGGCAGAATGCATACGTTTATGTAGCATTTGATAATGAATTTGAACGGATCGAGGCAGAATGTATACGTTCGTGTAGCGTTTGATAATGCGCTCGAACGGACCGAGGTAGAATGCATACGTTCGTGTAGCGTTTGATAACGCATTCGAACGAGATTACCAAAATGGCATCTGAAATGACACAAACACATGCGTGAATAAACAAATACATAATATGGGACTTCGTATGCCCGATTGAATATATCTCATGTTCAATCAAACGTACTTCGTCCGGAGCGGCAAAAAATTATGGTAAATGTAGCCTTTAGGCTTCTTACCCCTCAAACGGAGGACCTTTAATCCGACGTGATTAACCCATGCGCACTAGATTACAATGCATGAATAAATAAATAAATGATATGGGACCTCGTATGCCTGATTAAACATATATCACGTTCAATCAAACGCACTTTGTCCGGCGCGGCAAAACATCATGGTAAAGTTAGCCTTTAGGCTTTTTATCCCTCAAATGGAGGACCTTTAATCCGACGTGATTAGCCCATACGCACTAGATTACAAAGCATGAATAAATAAATAAATGATATGGGACCTCGTATGCCTGATTGAATATGTCTCATGTTCAATCAAACGCACTTTGTCTGGCGTGGTAAAACATCGTGGTAAAGGTAGCCTTTAGGCTTTTTATCCCTCAAATTGAGGACCTTTAATCCGACTTGATTATCCCATGTGCACTAAATTACAATGCATGATTAAATAAATATATGATATGTGATCTCGTATGCCTGATTGAACATATCTCACGTTCAATCAAACGTACTTTGTCCGGCTCGGAAAAACATCGTGGTAAAGGTAGCCTTTAATCCGACATGATTAGTCCATACGCACTAGATTACAATGCGTGAATAAATAAATAAATGATAAGCGGAAAATGAATAACGGAATGATAAAACGAAAAACATGAATAAACGTGAAATTAAATATCTAAATGAAACACGTGCTTGGAAGTTTCTCAGGCGGTACGTGGAGTTGTTTCCCGAGTACAGACCGCACTACCGTCTATTCGGATTCAGCTACGGAATTTACGTTTGGGTTTCCATCCGATATACCACAAGAGATAACACAAAATCATTAACTCAATAACAATAATAGACCTGAAACATAATGATGCATGCGAATGAACCAACAATATTTAACTGAAAAAATAAATAAATAATAAAGGGTGCCCTCAGGTCTTACCTTTTAAGTCGCTTCTCGGAAGTGTGTTACGTCATCGTCGGAAGGGTTAATGCTCCATAACCTTTCCGGTACGCTGGTTTCAATATTTTCCTTCGTTGTTTCGCTGTTTTGGGCTACTATTTTCTCCATTTTGAGCTGCTATTTTTGGTCGATGTTTTCACTATTTCTTTGTTCGGTTATATGGGTTGTTTTGTTTTTTGATTTTCGATAATATAGGGGACTGTTTTGGGGTGTTTTAGTGTGGCGTGAGGGAGAACTAGATGAGAGTGTTTAGGGTTTGTTATTTTTGTTGAAGGTGGCTGTAAGACACAGAAATCGGCGACGCTGTTCCAGGCTCGCGGCTCGGTCTGGAGTACGGAGTAGCCCACGGGGACTACACCAGAGAAATAAAAATGGATTCGCCACCCGGTGTGAACCGGGAAAATGATTTAAGGCCGCACTAACCCATCGCAAGGGAAGACCTCAAACCGTTGGGTTCGGAATGGTCCCTTACTTATGCCACTTATAATGAAATGATTTCTGCGATAACTTAACCGAATCCACACAACATATATGTTCAAGAGTAACTTAGATCTAGTTCGCATTCATGAAATTAAATCCTACGTCTAAATTTGCATACTTTGAAGTAAGTTATCATAACGGAAAACATACGATATCACACCATGATCTCATAAGCATGTTGGATTATCAAGCACAAAAAAAAAAGATAACAACCTAAACACAAACGTAAATTAAACTCCTATTGCAAAAGAAAAATAACTAAATCATGCATAAAATAATAACATAATCATGCTAAAAAAATAAATAACATATTAGACTAAATCATGCTTAAGAAAATAAATAACTTATTAGACTAAATCATGCTCGAACACAGGGTTGGATGAAACAAAACATGTGAATCTCTCAAGTGGTACGTGGCATTGTATCCCGAGTGCAAACCGCAATACCGTCCATTCGGATTCGGCTATGGAATTTACGTCCGGGTTTCCATCTGATATACCGCAAGAGAGAACACATATTTCGTTCATCCGAAAATCACATCATGCACCAATCCACAATACTCATGCGAAATAAAGTAATAAATAAATATAAAATAAAGGACAATAAATAAAAGGGGTGCCCTCAGGTTTAACCTCTTAAGTTGTCTCTTGGAAGTGCGTTACACGGCCGTTAGAAGGGTTGATGCTCCGAAACTCCTCCGGTTCACTGGTTCAACATTTTCATTCGTTGTTTCACTGTTTGGGCTGCTGTTTTTACTCCGTTTTACTGCTGTTTTCGCTGTATTTTCTGGTCACTGTTTTACGGTAAATAATAGACTGATTTTGCGATTTTTGGGACTATTTTTATTACCATTTTTTGATGTTCAGGTTGTGCAGGTTTTTGAGAGTGTCTTGTGAAAATTTAGGGGTGCAGTTTTAGGTGATTTTTGCGGTAAAAAGGGATGTGTTTCAAGGGAATAATTTCAAAGGTTTAGGTACAATTTTCTGGATAGTTTTACGGTGAAATAGCGCTATTTAGGGGCCGTGTTTTTGCGGTAATTGAAGGGGCTTCAAGGGGCAGTGGATGAAGGCTTACTGTGAGGGTTCATTGACGTGAATTGAAGGGGTTGCTGTGAGGGTTTAGGGACGTGAATTGAGGGAGTTGTTGTGAAGGTTTTGGGACGTGAAGAAGGGTTTGCTGAAGGTTGTTATTAGCGTGAGTTGGAGGACTTGTTTATGGCGTGAGTGGAGGGCCTGAAGAGGGCTACTTATGGCGTGAGTTGGAGGGCTGGTCAGAGGGCTTATTGATGCGTTGATTTAGAGGGGGGGTTTGAGGACGTGTAAGGAGGTGGCTTACGTGAGGGAATTAAAGGCTGATGGTGTGAGGACGTGTGGATGCGTGAAGGCTATGGCGAGGCAGTAACGTGAGGCTTTTGTTGATAGGTTGAAGGGCAGTGAGTGGAGTTGGCGAGGGTTGGCTGGGAGTGAGCTAGGTTATTTTCCTTGTCTTTCGTGAGGATGAATTAGGTTTATTTTGTGTTTTCATAAGAATGAGTTAGGAGTCCTAAGGTTGGTGAAGGCTTATTTTTATAGACAAAGGTTGGGGTTTACCTTGTTTGAAAAGGAAAAGGATTTTTGTAATTATCGGAGATATTTTTAATTAGTGTGTGATAAGGAAAAATCTTTTAATTAGGGAAGTGATTTGATTTTTATTTGATTTCTTCTCTTTTAGTTAGGGATATGATTGGTTTTGATTAGGAAAGAGATCCATGTGATTTCTTTAATTTAGGAAGGGGATTTGGTTTGATTTATGCATGTGTTTAATGTGTGATTTTTGTTAATTTGGAATGTGAATGGGCGTGACTTAAAGTGGCTTAGGCGTGAGTTTGGTCCATTTTGGTGGGCTTGGGTGTTTGGTTTGGTGATGTGTGGGTTTGGTGTGTGGATTGTGGGGGTTTGGGCTAAGGGTGTGTTTTAAAATGGAGGTCCAACAAGCAAACCCGAATCATAAACAAACGAATTAATTCCAACAATGTGTCAATTCTTGACTCTTCCCTTCCGACGTCCGTTTCCCTCGACTTCCACAATTAAAGAGGTAGTGTCTCCATGCGAGACTCATCATCAGGACTTATATGCAAAAATGCAGTGCCTACAGTCACCCCCACTTTGATGGGACTTGTGCAGTGTGTGACAATGACAATCCTATCAAAGTTTATGAAATGCATTTTTACTTTGAGTTGAGCTGCCACTTGACTTGCCTGTTGCTTTGAGTTGAGTTGATTTTGTTACGCCATACTCGGCATGTTAAACCCCATTCCCGAGGTGTCGCGGTTGCGTCTCCATACCCAGAGTGTCGCAGTAATATCTACATACCTCGAGTGTCGTACCTGGCGTGCTAAACCTCATACCCGAGGTGTCGCGGTTGTTGTGAATTGAGTTGATCTGGTTGTGAGGTGCTGTGACCCATAAGGTTTATCCCTGCAAGATACTGTGATCTCTAGGATTCATTACCGAACTGAGCTGATGCGAGGTGGTTCATTCAAGAACCGTTAATTGAGTGGTCTATTCACGAACTGTTACTGTGAGGTGGTACATTCCCGAACCATTTCTGAGTTGAGATGAGGGTCTTGTTCCCAAATTGAGTTGTGGGTCTTGTTCCCAAATTAAGTTGTGGGTCTTGTTCCCGATCTGGATTGTGGGTCTTGTTCCCGAACTGAATTGTGGGTCTTATTACCGATTTTAGTTGAGGGTCTTGTTCTGGGATTGAGTTGTGTGTATTGTTCCTGATTTGAATTGTGGGTCTTGTTCCCAAATCGAGTTGCGGGTCTTGTTCCCGATTGTGGGTCTTGTTCCCAAATTGAGTTGCGGGTCTTGTTCCCGATTATGGGTCTTGTTCCCAATTTGAATTATAGGTCTTGTTCCCGATTGTGGGTCTTGTTCCCAAATTGAATTGCGGGTCTTATTCCTGATTTTGGTTCTTTTTCCAATTGAATTGCAGGTCTGTTCCCGATTATGGGTCTTGTTCCCAAATTGATTTGCGGGTCTTGTTCCCAAATCGAATTGCAGGTCTTGTTCCCAAATTGAATTACGGGTCTTGTTGTGTGGTTTGTGGGGGTTTGGGCTAAGGGTGTGATTTAATGTGTGATTTTTGTTAATTTGGAATGTGAATGGGCATGACTTAGAGTGGCTTGGGCGTGAGTTTGGTCCATTTTGGTGGGCTTGGGTGTTTGGTTTATTGATGTGCGGGTCTTGGTGTGTGGTTTGTGGGGGTTTGGGCTAAGGGTGTATTTAAAAATGAAGGTCCAACAAGCAAACCCGAAGCATAAACAAACGAATTAATTCCAACAATGTGTCAATTCTTGACTCTTCCCTTCCGACTTCCGTTTCCCTCGACTTCCACAATTAAAGAGGTAGTGTCTCCATGTGAGACTCATCATCGTGACTTATATGCAAAAATGCAGTGCCTACAGTCGCCCCCACTTTGATGGGACTTGTGCAGTGTGTGACAATGACAATCCTATCAAAGTTTATGCAATGCATTTTTACTTACCTGGCTCGCCAGCTGCCACTTGACTTGCATGTTGCTTTGAGTTGAGTTGATTTTGTTGCGCTATACCCGGCGTGCTAAACCCCATACCTGAGGTGTCGCGGTTGCGTCTCCATACCCAGAGTGTCGCATTAATATCTGCATACTCGGAGTGTCGTACCTGGCATGCTAAACCCCATACCCGAGGTGTCGCGGTTGCTGTGAATTGAGTTGATCTGGTTGTGAGGTACTGTGACCCATAAGGTTCATCCCTGCAAGATACTGTGATCTCTAGGATTCATTACCGAACTGAGCTAATGTAAGGTGGTTCATTCCCGAACCGTTACTTGAGGTGGTCCATTCCCGAATCGTTACTGTGAGGTGGTACATTCCCGAACCATTTCTTAGTTGAGATGATGGTCTTGTTCCCAAATTGAGTTATGGGTCTTGTTCCCAAACTGAGTTGTGGGTCTTGTTCCCGATCTAGATTATGGGTCTTGTTCCCGAACTGAATTATAGGTCTTATTACCGATTTTAGTTGAGGGTCTTGTTCCGGATTGAGTTGTGGGTCTTGTTCCCGATTTGAATTGTGGGTCTTGTTCCCGATTTGAATTGTGTGTCTTGTTCCCAAATCGAGTTGTGGGTCTTGTTCCCGATTGTGGGTCTTGTTCCCAAATTGAGTTGCGAGTCTTGTTCTCGATTGTGGGTCTTTTTCCCAAATTGAATTACGGGTCTTGTTCCCGATTGTGGGTCTTGTTCCCAAATTGAATTGCGGGTCTTATTCCCGATTGTGGGTCTTGTTCCCAAATTGAATTGCGGGTCTTGTTCCCGATTGTGGGTCTTGTTCCCAAATTGAATTGCGGGTCTTGTTCCCGATTGTGGGTCTTGTTCCAAAATTGATTTGCGGGTCTTGTTCCCGATTGTGGGTCTTGTTCCCAAATCGAATTGCAGGTCTTGTTCCAAATTGAATTATCGGTCTTGTTCCCAAATTGAATTGCGGGTCTTGTTCCGGATTGTGGGTCTTGTTGCCAAATTGAATTGCGGGTCTTGATCCCGATTGTGGGTCTTTTTCCTGATTATGGGTCTTGTTCCCAAATTGAATTGCGGGTCTTGTTCCCAAACTGTGTTAAATATGGGCTTTATTCCCGAACTGTGTGGAGAGTGGGCTTTGTTCCCAAGCTGTGTTAAGAGTGGGCTTTATTCCCGAACTGATTATGGGCTTTGTTTCCGATCTGTGCTGAGAGTGGGCTTTATTCCCGAACCGAACTGATGGTGGGCTTTGTTCCCGAACTGTGTTGAATGTGGGCTTTATTCCCTGGGCTTTGTTCCCAAATTGTGTAGAGAGTGGCCTTTATTCCCTGGGCTTTATTCCCGAACTGTATTGACTGTGGCCTTTGTTCCCGAGTTGTATTGAATGTGGGCTTTGTTCCCTGGCCTTTATTCCCAAACTGTGTTGACTATGGGCTTTGTTCCCGAGCTGTACTGAATTTGGGCTTTGTTCCCTGGGCTTTATTCCCGAGCTGTATAGAGAGTGGGCTTTGTTCCCGAGCTGTACTGAATGTGGGCTTTGTTCGCTGGGCTTTAATCCCGAACTGTGTTGACTGTGGGCTTTGTTCCCGAGCTATACTGAATGTGGGCTTTATTCCCGAGATGTATAGAGAGTGGGCTTTATTGCCGAACTGTGTTGAGAGTGGGCTTTATTCCCTGGGCTTTTTCCCGAACTGTGTTGAATATGGGCTTTGTTCCCGAACTGAATAGATAGTAGGCTTTGTTCCGAACTGCGTTGAGAGTGGGATTTATTCCCTGGGTTTTGTTCCCGTACTGTGTTAAAAGCGGGCTTTGTTCCCGAACAGTGTAGATTGTGGGCTTTATTCCCGAACTGTTGATAATGTGGGCCTCGACCCTGGGATTCATTCCCGAAACTGCTGACAATATGGGCCTCGACCCTGGGATTCATTCCAGAACTGTTGATAATGTGGGCCTCGACCCTGGGATTCATTCCCGAAACTGCTGATAATGTTGGCCACGACCCTGGATTCATTCCCGAACTGCTGATAATGTGGGCCTCGACCCTAGGATTCATTCCCGAAACTGATGACAATGTGGGCCTCGACCCTGGGATTCATTCCCGAAACTGCTGACAACGTGGGCCTCGACCCTGGGATTCATTCCCAAAACAGCTGATAATGTGGGCCTCGACCCTGGGATTCATTCCCGAAACTGGTGATATTGTGGGCCTCGACCCTGGGATTCATTTCCGATAATGATACTGATGTAGGCCTCGACCCTAGGACTCATCCCCAAAACTAAAACTGATGTGGGCCTCGGCCCTAGGACTCATCCCCAAAACTGAAACTGATGTGGGCCTCGACCCTGAGACTCATCCCCAAAACTGAAACTGATATGTTGCTGATTCTGGTGGGCTTACATTTTCCGTTTTCTCCTTCTTTTTAAAACATGTGAATACAAAACAGAACAAACATAGAAAATGAATGCAAGTCTGTTACGTGTATGCATGTATACATGGATGTATTTCCTATTCCGATGGGTTAGGTCTGCCTTGTGCTCCTCAGTGCTTCTCGCCTATAACTGTCTTCGGTCACCCCCGGGGCCTGCTTACAGTTTCTTTCTGTCAATTCTCTTCTGGTAATCTGTCAGTCCTCTTTAGTCTCATTTGCTCAAGTTCTCGTTGTGTCCCTTATTTGCGAGGTGGTAGACTGGTCGCCCCCAGTCTTGATTTAGCTTTATGCTCTCCGCTGTTTGCATTAGGTCAAGGTGGACCACATGATATGGCATTTTATATCATCATATTAAAACACATGCTACGAAATAGTCCCAATAGTTACACATATTATTGCCCTCAAAGAATGCCCAGTATTGAAACCAGAGAACCTTCAAAACATTCAATGCAACTCAAATCCAAGCCTTTGAATAAATGATCTAAGCCACACTCAAAGTGTGTGTGTGCAAAGGTTCATTTGCAGATTCATCCCCAGGTAAGCCAAACTCAATGATTTCGTCAAAAATTGGGATCGATGGGTCAAACCAACCTAGATGTCTCAATTATGCCTGCAGTTGCTTTTCTGTGCTCAATGTGGTATGGTTTTCTTTCCCTTTTTTCTCTTTTTTTTTTCTTTTCCTTTTGAACTTCTTTTTTTTCTCGTTTTTTTTTTCAACACACCTACCCTTTAAGGTAGCATTTCTCCTCATTGTGGTCCTAATACTCGCCCATGGGTAGCTTCACGCTTATCGGTTATATGTGGTTCAATTCTTTTCTTTTTAGAATTTTCTTTCATTTTCAATCATACCACACATCATAACATAAGCAAATTAAGATAAACATCTAAGCAAACGGTCACTCATCAACCTATAATTTCTTCAACTAGTCACCTTTCCAAATACTCAGGTTTTCACTTCTAAGAACCTATAGTGAAGTGCTTACGAGTCTAACATAGATCAATCATTCAAAGTATCAGATAAAAGCGCATCAAGAGTTTATCATTTCTAAGATTTCACCCTAAAGCAAACGATTTTATCATTGGACTTATGCCTAACTATAAGGGACTAAGAACAACAAATTTTTTTTTCTTTTTTTTTTCTTTTTTTTTTTTGGCCCACCATGATCTTTCTATCCTCGCCATAAAACTTTCTGTTTCTCGACTTCAATTTCCCGATATCCATGTTTGTTAAACTCTTCTTGACAAATCTTTTTTTTCTCTAATCCAACGGATATCTATGATGGCTTTTAAAACACATGGGTTAACATGATGCATGTATGCATGAGATGCGTGCGATACATGGAATATATAAGTCGGCCCATTATCATTTTAAAGCATTCAATCATACTATTGCGTGGTGCAAACTTTTCCCAGTTGAAAAGGCCCCAACATGTTTACACTTTTGCGATAACATGGCTAAACAACTTCAAATGATAAATGGCCTAAACACAAGATGGCCCATTGGCATTTCAGAAGCTTTTGGCACAATTGCCATAAAGCACGGACTCGTCCCAATTTAAATGGCCCAACAAGCCCATACCTCTTGACAAAAGGTCCAACTGGATCCAAATGACGATGGTCCTAAACATAAACATAAAGAGATAATTTCTAGTAGTCCTACAACTAAGGTTCACATGTGGGTTTATAGGGATATAGACAAAGGCTCTCGTCGAAGAATGGTTTCCCACAATTAGGTCTCCCCACTCAAGGGTCCGAGCGGCCAAGTGAGCGCACTTTTTTTATACACTAAGGTATGTGCCAACGAGTTATGGTGCGTGACTGAATGTCAAATGGATTTCCCGTTGTAGATTCCCCAGAGGGAGGGTGGAGCGAACTCTCTTAAATACCCAAGCCTCTTAGACTCTTATCACCTTGGTGACAGGAAAAAACAACAAGTCCTAAAAATAGTCTGTCACAAAGCTACGGGTAATGATTATCTAGGTGCCTTCACAACTTTTCCTTATAGAAAGGTAGTGAATGAAGGAAGACACTAAACCATCGCCTAGCCTTAAAAATGCCTTTGATTAAACCCCCTCAACCTACTATAGACGCGGTTAACTAAAGCACAAACCACAATCATTACAAGACATTATTTCGTGGCCAATTCTCTATCCCCATTGTAGTCGCCAGACTGTAGGACATAGGAGTCAGCGACGCTGTTCCAGGCTCACGGCCCGGTCGAGAGTACGGAGTAGCCCATAGTGGACTACACCGGAGAAATAAAAATGGAGTCACCACTCGGTGTGAACCGGAAAATGATTTAAGGCCGCACTCACCCCTCGCAAGGGAATACCTCAAACTGTTGGGTTCGAAATGGTCCCTTACTTATGCCACTTGTAATGAAATGATTTGTGCATTAACTTAACCGAATCTACACAAGATATATGTTCAAGAGTAAATTAGATCTAGTTCGCATTCATGAAAGTAAATCCTAAGTCTAAATTTGCATGCTTTGAAGTAAGTTATCATAACGGCAAACATACGATATCACACCATGATCTCATAAGCATGTTGGATTATCAAGCACGAAAAATAGATAACAACCTAAACACAAACGTAAATTAAACTCCTATTGCAAAAGAAAAATAACTAAATCATGCATAAAGTAAAAAAAAATCATGCTCAAAAAATAAATAACATATTAGACTAAATCATACTTAATAAAATAAATAACTTATTAGACTAAATCATGCTCGAACACAAGGTTGGATGAAACGAAACATGTGAATCTCTCAAGTGGTACATGGCATTGTATCCCGAGTGCAAACCGCAATACAGTCCATTCGGATTCGGCTACGGAATTTACGTTCGGGTTTCCATCCGATATACCGCAAGAGAGAACACATATTTCGTTCATCCGAAAATCACATCATGCACCAATCCACAATACTAATGCGAAATAAAGTAATAAATAAATAGAAAATAAATGATAATAAATAAAAGGGGTGCCCTCAGGTCTAACCTCTTATGTCGTCTCTCGAAAGCGCGTTACACGGCCGTCGGAAGGGTTGATGCTCCACAACTCCTCCGGTTCATTGGTTCAACATTTTCCTTCGCTGTTTCACTGTTTGGGCTGTTGTTTTTACTTCGTTTTACTGCTGTTTTCGCTGTATTTTCTGGTCACTATTTTACGGTAAATAAGGGATTGTTTTTGCGGTTTTCGGGACTATATTTATTGCCATTTTTGATGTTCTAGTTGTGCGGTTTTTTGGGACTGTCTTATGGTAATTTAGGGGTGTAGTTTTAGGTGATTTTTGTGGTAAAGGGGTTGTTTTTAAAGGGAAGAATTTTGGTGGTTTAGGTGCAGTTTTCTGGACAGTTTTTCGATGAAATAGAGCTGTTCAGGGGATATGTTTGTGCGGTAATTGAAGGGGCTTCAAGGGGCAGTTGATGAAGGCTTACTGTGAGGGGGGCTGGGACATGAATTGAAGGGGTTTCTATGATGGTTTAGGGACATGAATTGAGGGAGTTGTTGTAAGGGTTTTGGGACGTGAAAAAGGGGTTGCTGAAGGTTTATTAGCGTGAGTTGGAGCGCTTGTTTATGGCGTGAGTGGAGGGCCTGAAGAGGGCTACTTATGGCGTGAGTTGGAGGGCTGGTCAGAGGGCTTATTGATGCGTTGATTTAGAGAGGGGTTTGAGGACCTGTAAGAAGGTGGCATACGTGAGGGAATTGAAGGCTGATGGCGTGAGGATATGTAGATGCTTGAAGGCTATGGCAAGGCAGTAAAGTGAGGCTTTTGTTGATGGGTTGAAGGGCGGTGAGTGGAGTTGGCGAGGGTTGGCTGTGAGTGAGCTAGGTTATTTTCCTTGTCTTTCGTGAGGATGAACTAGGTATATTTTGTGTTTTCTTAAGAATGAGTTAGGAGTCCTAAGGTTGTTGAAGGCTTCTTTTTATAGGCAAAGGTTGGGGTTTACCTTGTTTGAAAAGGAAAAGGATTTGTGTAATTATTGAAGATATTTTTAATTAGTGTGTCATAAGGAAAATTCTTTTAATTAGGGAAGTGATTTGATTTTTATTTGATTTCTTCTCTTTTAGTTAGGGATATGATTGGTTTTGATTTGAAAGGGATCCATGGGATTTCTTTAATTTAGGAAGGGGATTTGGCTTGATTTATACATGTGTTTAATGTATGATTTTTGTAAATTTGGAATATGAATGGGCGTGACTTAGAGTGGCTTGGGCATGAGTTTGGTCCATTTTGGTGGGCTTGGGTGTTTGGTTTGGTGATGTGTGGGCTTGGTGTGTGGATTGATTGTGGGGGTTTGGGCTAAGGGTGTGTTTTAAAATGGAGGTCCAACAAGCAAACCCGAATCATAAACAAACGAATTAATTCCAACAATGTGTCAATTCTTGACTCTTCCCTTCCGACGTCCGTTTCCCTCGACTTCCACAATTAAAGAGGTAGTGTCTCCATGTGAGACTCATCATCTGGACTTATATGCAAAAATGCAGTGCCTACAGTCACCCCCACTTTGATGGGACTTGTGCAGTGTGTGACAATGACAATCATATCAAAGTTTATGAAATGCATTTTTACTTACATGGCTCGCCAGCTGCCACTTGACTTGCCTGTTTCTTTGAGCTGAGTTGATTTTGTTACGTGATACCCGGCGTGCTAAACCCCATACCTGAGGTGTCGCGGTTGCGTCTCCATACCCAGAGTGTCGCAGTAATATCTCCATACCCGGAGTGTCGTACCTGGCATGCTAAACCCCATACCCGAGGTGTCGCGGTTGTTGTGAATTGAGTTGATCTGGTTGTGAGGTGTTGTGACCCATAAGGTTCATCCCTGCAAGATACTGTGATCTCTAGGATTCATTACCGAACTGAGATGATGTAAGGTGGTTCATTCCCGAACCGTTACTTGAGGTGGTCCATTCCCGAACCGTTACTGTGAGGTGGTACATTCCCGAACCATTTTTGAGTTGAGATGAATGTCTTGTTCCCGAATTGTGATGAGGGTCTTGTTCCCGAATTGAGATTAGGGTCTTGTTCCCAAATTGAGATGAGGGTCTTGTTCCCTATTTGAGTTGTGGTCTTGTTCCAAAACTGAGTTGTGGTCTTGTTCCCGATCTGGATCGTGGGTCTTGTTCCCGAACTGAATTGTGGGTCTTATTCCCGATTTGAGTTGAGGGTCTTGTTCCCGGATTGAGTTTTGGGTCTTGTTCCCGAATTGAATTGTGGGTCCTGTTCCCGAACTGAATTGTGGGTCTTGTTCCCGAATGTGGGTCTTGTTCCTAAATCAAGTTGCGGGTCTTGTTCCCGATTGTGGGTCTTGTTCCCAAATTGAGATACGGTTCTTGTTCTCGATTGTGGGTCTTGTTCCAAAATTGAATTGCAGGTCTTGTTCCCAAATTGAATTGCGGGTCTTATTCCCGATTGTGGGTCTTGTTCTTAAATTGAATTGCGGGTCTTGTTCACGATTGTGGGTCATGTTCCCAAATTAAATTGCGGGTCTTGTTCCCGATTGTGGGTCTTTTTCCCAAATCGAATTGAGGGTCTTGTTCCCTATTGTGGGTCTTGTTCCCAAATTGAATTGCGGGTATTGTTCCCGATTGTGGGTCTTGTTCCCAAATTGAATTGCGGGTCTTGTTCCCGAACTATGTTAAATGGGGGATTTATTCCCGAACTGTGTGGATAGTGGGCTTTGTTTCCGAGCTGTGTTAAGAGTGGGCTTTATTCCCGAACTGATTATGGGCTTTGTTCCCGAACTGTGTAGAGAGTGGGCTTTCTTCCCTGAGCTTTATTCACGAACTGTATTGACTGTGGGCTTTGTTCCCGAGTTGTATTGAATGTGGGCTTTATTCCCGAAATGTGTTCACTGTGGCCTTTGTTCTCGAGCTGTACTGAATGTGGGCTTTGTTCCCTGGGCTTTATTCCCGAGCTGTATAGAGAGTGGGCTTTGTTCCCGAGCTGTACTGAATGTGGGCTTTGTTCCCTAAGCTTTATTCCCGAAATGTGTTGACTGTGGGATTTGTTCCTGAGTTGTACTGAATGTGGGCTTTATTCCCGAGCTGTATAGAGAGTGGGCTTTGTTCCCGAACTGTGTTGAGAGTGGGCTTTATTCCCTGGGCTTTGTTCCCGAACTGAAAAGAGAGTGGGCTTTGTTCCCGAACTGTGTTTAGAGTGGGCTTTATTCTCTGGGCTTTGTTCCCGTACTGAGTTCAGAGTAGGCTTTGTTCCCGAATTATGTAGATTGTGGGCTTTATTCCCGAATTGTTGATAATGTGGGCCTCGACCCGGGGAGTCATTCCCGAAACTGCTGATAATGTGGGCCTCGACCCTGGGATTCATTCCCGAAACTGCTGAAAATGTGGGTCTCGACCATGGGATTAATTCCCGAACTGCTGATAATGTGGGCCTCGACCTTGGGATTCATTCCCGAAACTGCTGATAATGTGAGACTCGACCCTGGGATTCATTCCCAAAACTGCTGACAATGTGGGCCTCGACCCTGGGATTCATTCCCGAACTACTGATAATGTGGGCCTCGACCCTAGGATTCATTCCCAAAACCGCTGACAACATGGGCCTCGACCCTGCGATTGATTCCCGAAACTGCTGACAATGTGGGCCTCGACCCTGGGATTCATTCCCAAAACAACTGATAATGTGGGCCTCGACCCTCGGATTCATTCCCGAAATTGGTGATATTGTGGGCCTCGACCCTGTGATTCATTCCCGATGCTGATACTGATGTGGGCCTCGACCCTGGGACTCATCCCCAAAACTGAAACTGATATGTTGCAGATTCTGGTGGGCTTACATTTGTCACTTTCTCCTTCTTTTTAAAACCTGTGAATACAAACATAGAAAAAGAATGCAAGTGTGTTACGTGTATGCATGGATGTTTTTCCTAATCCGATGGGTTAGGTCTTCCTTGTGCTCCTCAGTGCTTCTCTCCTATAACTGTCTTCGGTCACCCCCGGGGCTGCTTACAGTTTCTTTCTGTCAATTCTCTTCTGGTAATTGGTCAGTTCTCTTTAGTCTCAATTGCTCAAGTTCTCGTTGTGTCCCTTATTTGCGAGGTGGTAGACTGGTCACCCCCAGTCTTGATTTAGCTTTATGCTCTCCGCTGCTTCCATTAGGTCAAGGTGGACCACATGATATGGTATTCTATATCATCATATTATATCACATGCTACGAAATAGTCCCAATAGTTACACATATTATTGCCCTCAAAGAATGCCCAGTATTGAAACCAGAGAACCTTCAAAACATTCAATGCAACTCAAATCCAAGCCTTTGAATAAATGATCTAAGCCAGACTCAAAGTGTGTGTGTGCAAAGGTTCCTTTTCAGATTCATCCCCAGGTAAGCCAAACTCAATGATTTCGTCAAAAATTGGGATCGATTTGTCAAACCAACCTAGATGTCTCAATTATGCCTGCAGTTGCTTTTCTGTGCTCAATGTGGTAGGGTTTTCTTCTCTTTCGTCTCTCTCTTTTTTCTTTTCCTTTTGAACTTGTTTTTTTTTTTTCTTTTCTTCTTTTTTTCTCTTTTTTTTTTCAACACATCTAACTTTTAGGTTAGCATTTCTCCTCATGGTGGTCCTAATACTCGCCCATGGGTAGCTTCACGCTTATCGGTTATAGGTGGTTCAATTCTTTTTTTTAGAGACTTTTCTTTCATTTTCAACCATACCACACATCATAACATAAGCAAATAAAGATAAACATCTAAGCAAACGGTCATTCACCGACCTATAATTTCTTCAACTAGTCACATTGCCAACTACTCAGGTTTTCACTGCTAAGAACCTAGATAGTGAAGTGCTTACGAGTCTAACATAGATCAATCATTCAAAGTATCAGATAAAAGCGCATCAAGAGTTTATCGTTTCTGAGATTTCACCCTAAAGCAAACGATTTCATCATTGGACTTATGCCTAACTATTAGGGACTAAGAACAACAAATTTTTTTTTCCTCTTTTTTTTTGGCCCACCATGATCTTTCTATCCTCGCCGTAAAATTTCTATTTCTCGGCTTCCTATTCCCGATATCCATGTTTGCTAAACTCTTCTTGACAAAATTTTTTTTTCTCTAACCCAACGGATATCTATGATGGCTTTTAAAACACATGGGTTAACATGATGCATGTATGCATGAGATGCGTGCGATACATGGAATATATAAGTCAGCCCATTATCATTTTAAAGCATTCAATCATACTATTGCGTGGTGCAAACTTGTCCCAGTTGAAAAGGCCCAACAAGTTTACACTTTTGCGATAACATGGCTAAACAACTTCAAATGATAAATGGCCTAAACACAAGATGGCCCATTGGCATTTCAGAAGCTTTTGGCCCAATTTCCATAAAGCACAGACTCGTCCCAATTTAAATGGCCCAACAAGCCCATACCTCATGACAAAAGGTCCAACTGGATCCAAATGACGATGGTCCTAAACATAAACATAAAGAGATAATTTCTATTAGTCCTACAACTAAGGTTCACATGTGGGTTTATAAGGGTATAGACAAAGGCTCTCGTCGACGAAGGGTTGCCCACAACTAGGGTTGCCCACAACTAAGCCTCTTAGGCTCTTATCGCCTTGGTGACAGGAATAAACAACAAGTCCTCCAAATTAGTCTGTCACAACGAGTTACGGGTAATGATTATTTAGGTGTCTTCACAGCTTTTCCTTATAGACTGGTAGTGAATGAAGGAATACACCAAACCATCGCCTAGCCTTAAAAATGCCTTTGATTAAACCCTTTCACCCACTATAGATGCGGTTAACTAAAGCCCAAACCACAATCACTATAAGACATTATTTCGGGGCCAATTCTCTATCCCCAGTGGAGTCGCAAGATTGTAGGACACAGAAATCGGCGATGCTGTTCCAGGCTCGCGGCCCGGTCGGGATTACGAAGTAGCCCACGGAGGATTACACCGGAGAAATAAAAATGAAGTCGCACCCGGTGTGAACCGGGAAAATGATTTAAGGCCGCACTCACCCCTCGCAAGGGAAGACCATAAACCGTTGGGTTCGGAATGGTCCCTTACTTAAGCCATTTGTAATGAAATAATTTGTGCGATAACTTAACTGAATCTACACAACATATATGTTCAAGAGTAACTTAGATCCAGTTCGCATTCATAAAAGTAAATCTTACGTCTAAATTTGCATCATTTGAAGTAAGTTATCATAACGGAAAACATACGATATCACACCATGATCTCATAAGCATGTTGGATTATCAAGCACGAAAATTAGATAATAACCTAAACACAAACGTAAATTAAACTCCTATTGCAAAACAAAAATAACTAAATCATGCATAAAGTAATAACATAATCATGCTACAAAAATAAATAACATATTAGACTAAATCATGCTTAAGAAAATATAAACTTATTAGACTAAATCATGCTCGAACACAAGGTTGGGTGAAACGAAACATGTGAATCTCTCAATTGGTACGTGGCATTGTATCCCGAGTGCAAACCGTAATACAGTCCATTCAGATTCGGCTACAGAATTTACGTCCGGGTTTCCATCTGATAAACCGCAAGAGAGAACACATATTTCGTTCATCCGAAAATCACATCATGCACCAATCCACAATACTCATGTGAAATAAAGTAATAAATAAATAGAAAATAAAGGATAATAAATAAACGGGGTGCCCTCAGGTCTAACCTCTTAAGTCGTCTTTCGGAAGCACGTTACACGGCCGTCTGAAGGGTTGATGCACGGCAACTCCTTCGGTTCACTAGTTCAACGTTTTACTTCATTGTTCACTATTTGGGCTGCTGTTTTTACTCCATTTTGCTGCTATTTTCGCTGTATTTTCTGGTCACTATTTTACGGTAAATAAAGGACTGTTTTTACGGTTTTCGGGACTGTTTTTATTATCATTTTTGATGTTCTGGTTGTGCAGTTTTTTGGGACTGTCTTATGGTAATTTAGGGGTGCAGTTTTAGGTGATTTTTGCGGTAAAAGGGCTGTGTTTCAAGGGCAGAATTTCGGTAGTTTAGGTGCAGTTTTCTGGATAGTTTTGGGGTGAAATGGGGCTGTTCAGGGGCTGTGTTTGTGCAGTAATTGAAGGGAGCTTCAAGGGGCAGTTGATGAAGGCTTTCTGTGAGGGTTCAGGGACGTGAATTGAAGGGGTTGTTGTGAGGGTTTAGGAACGTGAATTGAGGGAGTTGATGTGAGGGTTTTGGGACGTGAAGAAAGGTTTGCTAAAGGTTGTTATTAGCGTGAGTTGGAGGGCTTGTTTATGGCTTGAGTGGAGGGCTTGAAGAGGGCTACTTATGGGGTGATTTGGAGGGCTGTTCAGAGGACTTATTGATGCATTGATTTAGAGGGGGTTTAGGACGTGTAAGGAGGTGGCTTACGTGAGGGAATTGAAGGCTGATGGCATAAGGACGTGTGGATGCGTGAAGGCTATGGCGAGGCAGTAACGTGAGGCTTTTGTTGATGGGTTGAAGGGCAGTGAGTGGAGTTGGCGAGGGTTGGCCGTGAGTGAGCTAGGTTATTTTCCTTGTCTTTCGTGAGGATGAACTAGGTTTATTGTGTGTTTTCGTAAGAATGAGTTGGGAGTCCTAAGGTTGGTGAAGGCTTCTTTTTATAGGAAAAGGTTGGGGTTTACCTTGTTTGAAAAGGAAAAGGATTTTTATAATTATTGTAGATATTTTTAATTAGTGTGTGATAAGGAAAAATCTTTTAATTAGGGAAGTGATTTTATTTTTATTTGATTTCTTCTCTTTTAGTTAGGGATATGATTGGTTTTGATTAGGAAATGGATCCATGGGATTTCTTTAATTTAGGAAGGGGATTTGGTTTGATTTATATATGTGTTTAATGTGTGATTTTTGTTAATTTGGAATGTGAATGGGCGTGACTTAGAGTGGCTTGGGCGTGAGTTTGGTCCATTGTGGTGGGCTTGGGTGTTTGGTTTGGTGATGTGTGGGCTTGGTGTGTGGTTTATGGGGGTTTGGGCTAAGGGTGTGTTTTAAAATGGAGGTCCAACAAGCAAACCCGAAGCATAAACAAACGAATTAATTCCAACAATGTGTCAATTCTTGACTCTTCTCTTCCGACGTCTGTTTCCCTCGACTTCCACAATTAAAAAGGTAGTGTCTCCATGTGAGACTCATCATCAGGACTTATATGCAAAAATACAGTGCCTACAGTGGCGTGAATAAGAGTCAATGAGGAGATAGTGCCGTGTATATGAGAAAGCTAAGGGGTGTGAATGTCTAAGGGGGAATAGGGTTGGCTTGGGTCTCTTTTTATAATACCATGCTAGGTTTTTTAGTTAAGGATGGAAATCATGCAAATATGAGAGGTGTTTAATTAGTTTATTAAAGGAAATGATACTTGTATTTTTGGTGGGGGAATATCTTTATTTGGGATGTGATTGGATTTGATTGGATTTAAATCTTTGGTAATTAGGAAGATGATTTGGTGGGGATTTGATTTAATTAAGATGGATATTTATTTTGATTTTAATTGGATTTGATTTAATTTAAACATGTGTTTAATGTGTTGAATATTTTTTGGATGGGATTTGGTGGGTTTGGCTCTTTGGTGGGCTTGGGCGTGTGGCTCGGTTCTTTGGGCTCGGGTGTGTGGCTTGTGGGAATTTTGTGTTGAGGCTAAAAGTAAAACAGAAATACCGATAGTCGTTCGAACGTGTTTCCAGACGCTACATGAACGTCTGCAATATGTATGCCGTTCGAATGTTCTTCCGAACGCTGGACGAACACGCATACTGTGAACATACGAATTAAATCTGACGATGTACCTTTTTTCCCTTCCGACGTCCGTTTCTCGCAACTTTCGCAACTTATCGGGTAGTTCCTCCCAACGAGGCTCATCATCGGGCTTTCATGCAAAATACAAGTGTCTACCATCGCCCCCACTTTGATGGGCTAGTGCAGTGTGTGACAGTGACAATCCTATCAAAGTCATGCATGCATTTTTACTTACCTGGCTCGCCAGCTGTTGCCTGACTTACATGTTGTTCTGAGATGCTTCAAACTGAGTTGATGGTGGTGAGGTGCTGCGACCCCTGGTCCATTCACGAACCGTTACTGTATGAGGTGGTCCATTCTCGAACCGTTACCAATGTGAGATGATTCGATCTCGGGATTCATTCCCCAAACTGAGTTGATAATGTGGGCCACGGCCCTGGGATTCGTTCCCGAAACTGCTGATAGTGTAGGCCTCGACCCTGGGATTCATTCCCATGACTGCTGATAATGTTGTCCTCGGCCCTATGATCCTTTCCCAAACTGCTGATAATGTGGGCCTCGACCCTGGGATTCATTCCCCAAACTGCTGATGATGTGGGCCTCGACCCAGGAATTCATTCCTGATACTACTGATAATGTGGGCCTCGGCCCTGGGATTCATTCCCGAAACTGCTGATAGTATGGGCATCGACCCTGAGATTCATTCTCGAAACTGCTGATAGTGTGGGCCTCGACCCTGGGATTCATTCCCGAAACTGCTGATAATGTGGGCCTCGGCTCTGGGATCCATTCCTGAACTACTGAAAACATGGGCCTCGACCCTGGGATTCATTCGCGGACTTGCTGATAGTGTGGGCCTCGACCCTGGGATTCATTCTCGAAACTGCTGATAGTATGGGCCTCGACCCTGGGATTCATTCCCGAAACTGCTGATAGTGTGGGCCTTGACCCTGGGATTCGTTCCCGAAACTGCTGATAATGTGGGCCTCGGCCCTGGGATTCATTCCTGAAACTGTTGATAGTGTGGGCCTCGACCCTGGGATTCATTCCCGAAATTGCTGATAATGCGGGCCCCAGCCCTGGGATTCATTCCTGAAACTGTTGATAGTGTGGGCCTCGACCCTGGGATCCATTCCTGAACTGCTTGTCTTTACCGCTTTTTCCTTTTCTTCGAAACCTATGAGCAAAAACAAAACAAAAAATGCGTGCATGTGACGTGTATACATGTATGCATGGATGTGTTTCCTATTCCGATGGGTTAGGTCTTCTTTGTGCTCTTTGGCGCCCCTTGCCTACAAAAGTCTCGGATCGCCCCCTAGGTCTGCTTTCTGCCAACTCTCTTATGGTGAGTGTTCAGTTATCTTTAGTCTCACTGCTCAAGTTCTCGATATATCCCTTATTCGCGGGGTGGTAGACTGGTCGCCCCCAAACTTGGCTTAACTTTCTGCTCTTAACTGTTTGCACTAGGTCAATGTGGACCACGTGATGTGGCATTCCATATCATCATACTATATTACATGCTACGAAATAGTCCCAATAGTTACACATATTATTGCCCTCAAAGAATGCCCAGCATTGAAACCAGAGAACCTTCAAAACATTCAATGCAACTCAAATTCAAGTCTTTGAATAAATGATCTAAGCCAGACTCAAAGTGTGTGTGCGCAAAGGTTCCTTTGCAGATTCATCCCCAGGTAATCCAACTCAATGATTTTGTCAAAACATTGGGATCGATGGGTCAAACCAACCTAGATGTCCCAATTATGCCCGCAGTTGTTTTTCTGTGCTCAATGTGGTATGGTTTTCTTTCTCTTTTGTCTTTTTTTTTTTTCATTTGAACTTCCTTTTTTTTTCTTTTTCTTTTCTTTCCTTTCTTTTTTTTTCAACACACCTACCATTTAAGGTAGCATTTCTCCTCATGGTGGTCCTAATACTCGCCCATGGGTAGCTTCACTTTTATCAGGCATAGGTGATTTAATTCGTTTTCTTAGAAACTTTTCTTTTATTTTCAACCATACCATAAATCATAACACAAGCAAATCATGATAGACATTTAGGCGAACGGTCATTCACCGACCTACAATTTCTTCAACTAGTCACTTTGCTAACTACTCAGGTTTTCACAACTAAGGACCATAATCAAGTGCTTACGAGTCTAACATAGATCAATTACTCAACGTATCAGATAAAAGGACATCAAGAGTTTATCATTTCTAAGATTTCTTTCTAAAGCAAACGATTTCATCATTGGACTTATGCCTAACTATTAAGGACTAAGAACAAATAATTTTTTTTTCTCTTTTTTTTTTATGCCCCCCGATGGTCTTTCTATCATTGTCGTAAATTTTTATGTTCCACGGTTTCCTTTTCCCCGATATCCATGTTTGTTAAAATCTTCTTGACAAGTCTTCTTTTTTCTAAGCCAACAGATATCTATGATGGTTTTTAAGACACAGGGGTTAACATGATGCTTGTATGCATGAGATGCATGTGGTTATCAAAACAGAATATATCCTTCCGACCTTATTTCTCCCACACTTGCGGTAAGCCTATTTTTGGTTCTAGATGCAGCTTATTCTATGCATTGATGCAAGGTACACAAAATCTCTCTCTCCTATGCTATAGGGTGAACCTCGGCTACCTTGGTCCCTTTCCATCGGTAAAAGACAAAGACCGCCCATTAACAACATGGAATAAGCCTATTATGGGATCACGCCATTATCTAGAAACGAAAAATTTGGCTTTCAGCAACCGTGGTCATGGGGATGAACTTAGAAGCGGCCCAAAAGTATACAAATATGCCGTAACAAGGCGTATCTTTTCTGGATGAAAGCCAGTGCGGATATCGAACTCATGCTTCTAGCATATTTGGATCATGTTTGGACTTTCTAAGCCCATCAAGGTTTTCATACAAATCGGCCCATGTTTGAGTCAACTCGCCACGTCACCACCACATCATCAGCCAATCACAATATGCCACGTGTCGTAATCCTACGGTGCCGATAATCACTATCGCCACGTTTCGCCACATCATCACCACGTCACTGCCACGTCACTGCCACGTCAGCTCAATTATTGAGTCAATTATCCACATCACTACGTCATCGGATAAGAATCTGAAGCAGCCAACCAGAGTGCGACATGTGGCGCTTCACGACGCGTACACCTTACCGAGGCCTATAAATTCAGCTCGAGATTTCAGTTTCAGATGTACCTTCTTCTCTGAATTCTCTGATGTAAATAGAGATTTTATATCTAGTTTTCTTTAAATTTCAGTTTTGTAATTAATTTTAATTACATTCTGTAATAATAATTTACTTTCTTTACTTTTTCAATTTTTACTATTCAACATGAGAAGGTAACTTCCCGCTGCTATGATGAAAGGTAAAACTTTTATTACTGCTATTTAGATTAATCTTCCTAATTATAAAATATTCACTATTTAAAATTTGACTTAATGAGGATACCGCTATATTGGCCGGTTGGTAATTGATATTAAATTTGTTTTAATTTGACTATGCAAGGATACCGCCTGATTGGTCGGTTGGTCATTTACCGCCTATATGGCTGGTTTATGGATAAATATTGTTACCGCATTAATGGCTGGTTGGACTTAATTTGACTTAATCAGGTTACCGCCTATATGGCTGGTTGGTAATGTTATCACAAGTTAATATATTATATTAAGTGAGATATCTAAAATAGTAGTAGTAAAAGTAGATCCTTTAACCCTAGCATTTTATTTTTGTAATTTTACTTTTCACTATTTACTTTACCGTATTTACTTTTCAGTATTTTATTTTATGTCTTTTTCTTTTAAGTTTTTACTAGCCCTAGTTATGTGTCGTAACTAAGTTAGTTATCTAGGGTTGTGATGAATTCTAATATCACCGGTTTATAAGGGGTTATTTTATAGTTTGGGTAATTTAAAGGTTACTTATTAAGTCTTAAGCTTAATGCGTCTTGTTAATTGGCCACTAATAAGATTCATCTGGTAAATCTAAAATAAACTTGACATTGGAATTTTAGGTTTCGACCTTAGACTTAATAGCCCACGATCTTCCTTGAGGATAGATAACCCTTTAATAGATTTCCTTATAGGATATACATATACCTTTCGGGTGAGGGTAGCCATAATTGGAACTTAAACTTAATGAATCCAGGTAATTTGGTTGACATAGACATATGGTTCAATTGGGTTAAACTGGGTATTTGCATTTGACCATCGACAGAGGCTTTTGCATAATTTCGTGATCCAAGTTAGTAAATCGATATATTACACAAATATTAAATAACTACTTCATCTTTAAAATGATATTGGAAGAAATCACAACCCTAGACAGTTTCTTAATATTGAATTTTCTTAAACCTACTTTCGTGCAATTTTATTTACTTGTTTTTAAAATTTAGAATCATCACCATTTCAAATCAATCAATCAAATTGTTAGATACTAGTAATCATTTGACCTCATAAAATTAATAGATTAGGTATTAAGTCCTCGTGGGATCGATACTTTTTATACTACTTGAACGATACGTGCGCTTGCATTATACGCGTGTGATTACGCCGGTCATCGAGATCTTTATTCCCAGAATGACATATGCTAGACCCATGTATTTCATGTCAAACTTATATTTCAGCATATTCTTGGTGGATTTTACCATTTTAACATCACTCCCGACAATCAATATGTCATCAATGTAGAGACATAAAATGACATAGCCAACTTCTGTCTCTCTGACATAAATACACTTATCACAGTAATTGATTTTGAAACCATTTGCCAACATGGTGTCGTCAAACTTTTTATGCCACTGTTTCAGAGCTTGTTTCAATCCATACAATGATTTTACTAACTTGCTGACTTTCTTTTCTTATCCTGGAGCTATAAAACCTTCAGGTTGTTCCATGTAGATTTCTTCATCTAAATCTCCATTTAGAAAGGTTGTTTTTACATCCATCTGATGTACCTCAAGATTGCGCAAAGCTGAAATCGCTAGTATCATCCTTATGGAATTTATTCTCGTTATAGGAGAGTAAGTGTCAAAGTAATCAAGACCTTTACATTGTATGTAGCCTTTAATTACAAGTCTTGCTTTGTACTTGTCAATTGATCCATCTGCCTTCATTTTCTTTTTGAAAATCCACTTGGACCCTAAAAGTTTACACCCCGGAGGAAGATCCACTAACTCCCAGGTGTGATTTTGTAAGATGGATTCAATTTCACTATTGATGGCATCTTTCCACAAAGCACCATCAGCTGACCTTACAGCTTCGTTATAGCTTTGAGGATCATTTTCTAGCAAAAATGTCGGAAAATCTGGACCAAATGATTTTTCTGTTCTAGCTCTTTTGCTACGTCTTGGTTCAAGTTCAACATCTTGTTGATCCTCTGGAACATTTATGTGTTCTTGGTCCTGACTATCTTCAATGAAAGCCTCATGTGCCCGTTTGTGCACATTTGAATTCGAATTAGTTTTACAAGGAAAAATGTATTCGAAAAATGATGCATTCCTCGACTCCATTATCGTATTTTTGTAAATATCTGGTATATTAGACTCATGCATAAGAAATCGATAAGTATTACTGTTATGTGCATATCCTATGAAAATACAATCAACATTTTTTGGTCATATCTTCACCTTCTTAGGTGGAGGAATTATTACTTCGGCAAGACACCCGCACACTCGTAGAAATTTATAGGAAGGTATTATTCATTTCCACATTTCATAAGGTGTTTTCCCTGCTTCTTTCTGTGGTACCTTATTTAAAAAGTAATTAGCTGATAAAACAGCTTCTCCCCACATATTCTGAGGTAATCCAAAGCTGATTAACATAGCATTCATCATTTCTTTCAAGGTACGATTCTTCCGTTCTGCAATCCCATTGGATTGAGGTGAATTAGGAGCTGTGGTTTGATGTATGATTCCATTTTGCTCACAAAGTGATTCAAAAGGAAAAACATAATCACCACCACGATCACTTCTTAACTCCTTCATTCTTTTATTCAGTTGGTTCTCAACTTCATTCTTATAGAGAACAAATTTCTCTATAGCTTCGTCATTATTTTTCATCAAATACACATAGCAAAATCTTATGCAATCATCAATAAAGGTAATAAAATATTTATTACCGCCTCTTGTTTGTATTGAATTAAAATCACATACATCGGTATGAATTAGATCAAGTGGTTCAGAGTTTCTTTCAATACTAATGATGATCTAGTTAGTTTTGCCTCAACACAAGTATCACACTTATGTTTGTTATTAATTTTAAAATTGGGAATATGATTCATGTTAATTAATTTCTGCAATGAATTAAAATTAACATGTCCTAATCTACCATGTCATAGATCAGAGTACTCAACAATATAAGCAGAAAACTAGCTTTATTGAAATTCTTGGGTTTAACAACCATTATATTGAGCTTAAAGAGCCCATCAGTTACATACCATTTTCCCACATACATGCCATTTTTAGTCAAAACTACTTTATCAGACTCGAACACCATCCGGAATCCGTGTTTGTTCAGAAGTGATTCAGACACAAGATTCTTCTGTATTTCTGGTACATACAGAATGTTGTTTAAAGTCAACTCTTTCCCAAAGGTCATCTTCAGAATCACCTTTCATTGACCTTCAATCTCAGATGTTGCTGAATTTCCCATATATATTTTTCCCCTTACCAGCAGGCTCAAATGAAGAGAACATACTCTTGTCTGAGCACACATGTCGAGTGGCACCAGTGTCAATCCACCACTCTCTTGGGTTAGAACCCACCAGATTCACCTCAGAAACCACAGCAGAAAGGTTAATGTTTGAAACATCTTGAGTCATGTTTTCCATCACATTAGCCTCTTGATTCTTTTTCTTTTTCGACAGTCTGCACTCAGAAGACTTGTGACCCATTTTGTCACAGTTGAAGCATCTTCCTTGAAATTTTGATTTCTTAGAAATTCCTCATTTAGGGCCCATCTTTGACCTTTTGTTCTTGAGGTTCTTGTTCTTATGGACATGTTCAACAACATTTGCTTTGGCCTCATGAGTTATTCCTCTCTTGTCAGATACTCTGTTATTTTCCGCAATTCTAAGCTTAAGAACCAAGTCTTCAATGTTCATTTCTTTTCGCTTATGCTTTAAATAATTCTTGAAATCTTTCCAACCATATGGTAGTTTTTCAATTATCGAGGCTACTTGGAAGGTTTCACTTAATACCATCCCCTCAGCATGAATTTCTGCTAGAATAATCTTCAATTCTTGTACTTGATTTAACACAGTTTTGGAGTCAACCATCTTAAAATCTAGGAAACGGCCTACGATAAATTTCTTAGTACCGGTATCCTCAGTTTTATATTTTCGATCTAAGGATTCCCAAATATCCTTAGCTGTTTTCATTTCGGCGTACACACTGTACAATGAATCACTCAGCCCATTCAGCACATAATTCCTACATAGGAATTCAGAGTGTTTCCAAGCATCGATGACACTAATCACTTGAATATCATTCTCACCCTCTTTGGGTACAAGAGCATCTTCCTTTATGAACCTTGCAAGGTTTAACGTGGTCAAGTAAAAAAAAAAACATTTTCTATTGCCACCTTTTGAAATTCTGACCACTGAATTTTTCAGGTTTTTCTGCAACATGATCAACATGGCTCACATGTCCAACATGTTGTCTAACCATAGAGGCAGCAACACTTTGGCCAGCCACAGAGGCTGCCACATTAAGCCCAGAGACTGGAACATTTTGGCCAATCGAAGAGGCTGCCACATTAAGCCCAGAGGCTGTAATATTTTGGCCAGCCGAAGAGGCTGCTACATTAAGCCCAGAGGCTGGAACATTTTGGCCAGCCGAAGAGGCTGCCATGTTCGGATTAACTGTGTTTGGATTATTTTTCATAGCCACAGATCAGAATTTATTTTAAGACTATTACAGATGTTTGGTTACTATGTTCTTACAAAGGACTCTGAACAAACAGTAAAACACAACACGATTGTTACAATAAATAGAGGAACAACACAACAAGAATAATGAAAGTAACACGGTCTCCGGACAATTGCATATGGCGGTGCAGCGAAATAAACGAAGCAAAGAAAACCAAGGGAAAAACCGTTCTGAATTTGTCTATCTTTTTTTTTATATAAAAACGAACACTACCACCTTTGAGAAAAGAACATGCCAATTAAATTGAGTTAGTGGGAGGATGTAACCACCCAGTTAATTAATAGAATTAATTTAACTGTTATGGAACTTCAAAAAGCTTGGAAAAAATAAAGAGGCTGGCAAAAGGTGACTAGGCCGAGCCCGCATAATTTGGTCTGGCATTCGTGTACACAGGACGAGCGGGTGCACACGAGTCAGGCCTATTCGGATTTTAATTTGCACCCCCATACGCGCGCACGTAGAGAGAGCCTATATCCTTATATCACTTACCATCTACATATGAGCAATCATATATAAACATAATTTTCCTTTATTAGCTTTCCCATGTGGGACAAGCTTATTTCTTTTTATTTTCCAACACCAATAGGTGAATATTGTGAAACAATTTCTCATTCACCTAAGTACCATTTTAAGCATATGAATATACCATTCCGAACTACTCACGGAGGAGTATCTGAATCACTTAAAAACAGCCACTAACACGAAGTGGACCATGCTTAAAATTGTACCTCAAAATGCTTACTAGTGAGCATTTTCCAACATAACCAAACAATTCACTACTTGAGAGAAGATTATTCGAGAGGTTGAATTCCCAATCATCATTAGAACAAAAAGTAGCCATAGCAAAACCTTTTGAATCAATTTTGAAAAAATTGCAGCAATCAAAAGATAATTTAAGTTATATGTCAAAACTAACCAATGCAAATAAGTAAAATCAACACTAAACAGTACTTTTGCTTTTTTTTTTTTTTTATACTAATACTTTTGGAAAAAAAATTAATTCGAAGAGCCTTTTTGATCTAGCAATGAAGCGAATAGAAATTAATCCAAATTTTTATTAATCACATAAACGGGAGTAAATATTCAAATATCTTAGAAAGTTCCAACTTACTGAAGCAAGTTTCTCGCTAACAATTTGTTATATTTCTTCCAAAAGTGTTATGCACATGCGTGTGAGAGGAGTGGGCCCTCAAAATTGAAATTGATGATGACTGAATTTTGAAACAAACGATTGTTCATTGGCTCCTCTAAAATTCGAAAAAAAAATTAGAATAAAGATAAGATATTAGAAAAAAAAAAAAATTTAATTTTACTGCAATACTAATTATAAAAGGAATACTTTCATTATTGGAATTTTATTTATAATATGAAAGTTTGAATTACTGAAAGATTAAAATTATTGGAAACCTAATTGTAAGAGAAATTGAATCATAAAAGTTTAAACTATTGGCTAAGATATTAAGTTTGAGTTGTTGTTTTTTCTAGATTGACTTGTGTGTTTTTAAATTATCGATCTTTCTTTATTATATACTAGTGTGTGCCCGTGTCTACGGTACGGTGTTGGAGAATTTATAGAGAGATTAAGATTATGTTATTTATTGTTTATAATGAAATGATTTTATTCATTAATAAATGATTTTATTCTTTAATTTATTTGATAGTTTTCAATTTCCATTTTATAAGATTTTATAATGAATGATTCTTTTTCAGCCATTAGATTATAATGAAATGATCCGAACCGCCAATTAAGCCACATAAAGATAGTTTTTGGATAAATTATCTCTATTAATCTTAATCATCTATTACACTCTCTTTCTTTCTCATCATTATACTTTATAATATAGATTTTTAGTAAACTATTCCCTCTCATTTCTTATAACTACTCATTCACGTTCTTCACTTATCCATTCAAGGAAAAGTGAGTATAATGGGGAAAAGTTAGCTTACGTTTGATTTTTGAAGAAATCGGCTTTATAAATAATGCTAATTCTTGACTTCCTTGACCGAATTTTATTATTAATTAGGCTGAGCTTAAATTAAATTTGGGTGCAAAAAATACCCCAGTATGCTTTTGGTACATGGGCCAATTAGCATGTGTATAGATCTAATTCATGACTCTTCAATTTCGTCATTCTCATCTCCCCTTGAAGTTCATGGCAAATCTCAGAAAATTCAAGCAAAATGTTGCTTTTACAGAGTTTGACAAATCGTGGTTTCAGCAACAATTAGCTTTATTTACAACACCTCTTCATCTTCAAAAGAGACTTCACCATACTTTTCCTTCTAATTCAAAATATTAAAGAGCCAATCCCAACTTAAATTTAAATACCCACTTTTTTTTTAATCGTTGAAAACCCTGCCACCAAATAATCCGTTCCGGACTTAAGTGATATAGGTAAAATTCCCTATTATCAAATCGATAGCAGCATTCTCAGTTCAAAAGACCATTGTGACCGACCTCATGAAGACTGAGAATATGGCGAGATATGCTCCACAAGATAAGACATCCTATTTTTACGGATAAGAAATAAGTTATCCTACTTTCATGGGGAAAAATTGACAAGTCAGTGTCCTAATAGGATAAAGGAATAGAAGGTAGTTTCGATTAAGAATTCTTATGGGAAAATGAAAATTGTTTCTTTGCTATTATAAATAGGAGGGGAAAGCGTGCTTGTAGGTAGAGTTGAGAAGAGAACAAGAGAGAATTAGACTTGTAAACACAAAAACAGATCAGAGAAATATATTTCGGTAATAAAACATCGTCCGTTCTGTGCCCGTGGATGTATGTTGGATCTGATCCGCCGAACCACGCTAAATCTCTTTATTGATTGGTGAATTTACTTATCTTTTGCCAAATTTGCTTTTGGTTCCCATAAACAAAACAAATTCACAGTTGGAGGAGGATTGTCTCGGGAGTAAAGAAAACCTTTTATTGCCCCTGAGACTAAAATCAGCCGTCAACAACATTCCCTGAATTCGAGCCCAAAATTTCAAAATAAATCATGAACCGTACGCCACCCCACTCTTTATCACTCCCATATTCTCAAATTCCAACATACTCATTAAATTACAAAAAACCCCAACAAAATCAAATCCCTTATTTCCAAAATTCACAGTTTCTTTATTTTCTTCTCTAGTTCCAGGACTTTTTCCAACTCTAAGCTTTTCACAATTTTCTACAGGTAAATTCCAATTCTATGAACTTTGGTTTGTTGGGATTTTGCGACTTCTTAGGCTTCGAGATGGTTTGTATGGAACTGTATCTTGATTTGTTGGATTTTATTGTAGAATTTGGCATGTTTATTTGTTAGAGGAATTTTTTCCAGGTTGCTAGAGGAATTCTGGTTTTGGACTGCAGTAATTACCTGCTTTCTCCTAGATTTATGTTTATGAGGTGTTTGTTATATGGTGAGGATTTTTAAGAAGTATATGTGGTAGTAAAGAACTTTAGAGGCATGGCAAATTGATAAAATCTTCATCCTTGAAATGAAAGATTTGGATTTCATGACTTTGGGCCAAATAATTTTTACATGAATGGAAAATTCTTTATCACTATTGTTGATGGGGATTTCTGCAGCAAAGGTATTTGAACAGTTCGACAAGGGCAGAGAGGGAACTTCCCATTTTTAGAGGATTAGATGTATTGGTCAGTTTTCGGATAGTTAGAGATTCCGAACACTCTTTTCTCAGAACCGAGGCCGACTACATTAGACCGGAAGCTCAGTTTCGTTCTGTCCTACCCCCTGGAACGGGTTGACGAGTTCGGGTACTTCGGGTCAGGACGGGAACAGCTGGGGAAGCTCGGCAGATCACCTGGCCGACCTCTTGAAGACCGACGGGAGATCAAAGTAGTAGGTTTTTTCCTCCGATAAGTGTCACTATTCAAAGGCTCTTTACATGATGGCATCATTATTGTTGCGTGTGGCAGTAGAGAAAACAAGTTGATGTGACAGGCCGTCAGGCGGCAGGTTTGCTTTCAGCGACGACAGTCTTGGGACAGAGAGCCCGTCAATCAGTAAGAGATCACGCGGGAAACGTCATAAAGCTAGAGGAACAGTGTTGTAATTCTCTGAGTATATGAATAGAATTTGAATTCATTTAGAGGGGATATACATAGAAAAATAGGGAGCACTATTTGTAAAAATCTGAAAGGCAATCTGCTCGGTTTTGTTTAGACCTCACTCCAAACAGGTCGGCCGAGTCAATTTTCGTAATAAAAACAACCCGCACCACTTTGTCCCCGTGGACGTAGGACGGACTCGCTCCGCCGAACCACGTTAAAACTCTTCTTGTCGACTTTATCTTTCATTTTATGCCTTTTATCGCTTTTGCATTTGGTCTCCCATAATCAAACAAATTCAAGGTTGAAGGAGGATTATCTCGGGAGGGTTATCTCGAAACTACCCCTGAGACGAAAATCACCCGTCAACAGTTGGCGACGTCTGTGGGGAAAGAGCGAAAATCAACTTATGTAGTAAGACGATGGTAGAGGGTGGAAACCATGGGTCGTTGGAGAGTTCAACAGTAAAATGGTTTGGGAAAGTGAAGGAAAAAGCTGGTCAGAATGGGAAGAGGAAAGGGTTCGCCAAAAGAAGGAAGGTTGACAGTAGAAGCTTTCCTTTCTTGAGTTGCAGAATGGAATGTAAGAGTGATAGCCAACGATCCCTCATTAGGACTGAGTTGTAGAATGGAATGTAACATTGTGGATGGGTGATGTCTTGGCTGAACAAGTCCCTCCAAGAGCGGGTGCCATGCGTGTTCGGCCTGCCAGGGTCCTCAGTTCCACATGGAGGTAATGCTAAGGATAGACCAAGGAGAAAATCGGCCAAAGGCAGAGGACGACATTCGTCAGATCCCCTCCATTCAGAGCAGTGATCCGTCCAGATGGGAAGATGAGAGGAAAACCTGAGGGAGAACCTAGTCAGATTGATCAGAATGACCTGAAGATATGTCGGACTGCCAAGACAAGAACCAGAAACTATTGTAAAAGTCTCTCTTAAAATGACCCGCAAAGAGTTGTAAGAAGGGTAGCAGGTCCTTTGAATATGAATAAAACTCTCATTTTTTAAGAAACTTGTCTATTTTACTTGTTTGTTAATCAAATGCGAAAGTTATTTTCAATATTCTTCGGATGTGCTCGATGCGAAGGGGTGATCGGTAGTCGGGAAGGTCACCAAGCCCGTGGCACGCCAATCACGGGTGTCATTATCAAACCTCGGGTGGAAGTGTTCCGACTTGGATCCTTTCACCTTTGAGGATCCAGAACGCATCAAGGGATGAGGTACATGTGGGAAAAGCGCGACCCCCTCGCGGCACGCCAATCCTGGGTTTCATTATTAAACCCCCGAGGCCGGAGCGTTACTATCCCATGACTCGCATCTTTGAGGAATAGCTCGGGTACACCGGACCCAGGGAGGTTTCTTCCCCTGCCTGTTGGCTGGTGAATCCCATTGAGAACCATCTCAGAGAACATGGCATGGGGACAGTAATATGGTCTTCATGACCATTGTGATCCCGGGTAAACCGGACCCATGGAGGTTTCTTCCCTTACGTCTTGGCAGATGAGTCCCCTTGAGAACCACCTAAGGGATGGCGCACATGGGGTGTCTTTTTCCCCCGTGGGGTATCTGCCTAACCGCCTCAAATCAGGAGAAGCATGCATGGGGAGGTTTCAGCCTTCATAGAGCTTGCAGGCTCCAGAGCCACCCAGCATGAGGAGGTTTATGCCCTCAGAGTCTCGACCGCTCACCGATCCGTAGCCCGCTAGTCGGGACGCTGAGTTATAAGATTCAGAATTGTGTTTTGGGATGCACCAGGCAGGACGCTGCCTCGGGGCACTCGAGTTGTTATTCTTTTCGGATTTGTGTGGAGTATGTGCTAAGTCACCTCAATTTTGCTAACTTTAATGTGCTCTATTTTTGTTTTTCACTGATGCCCGGTAAAGGAACGTCCGCATCGAGATCCGCAAAGCCTCAGAGGTTGAAAGTCTTCCTTCATGTAAGTCTCAGGTGTCCCACCAGCTCGGGGCTGTATACGTTCCGTTGAGTGTGTTATGTCCCACCAGCTTATGGCTGGATTCGTTCTGCCGAGTCTGTTATGTCCCACAAGTTCGGGGCTGGTTTCGTTCTGCGTCTGATATGTCCCACTAGATCGGGGCTGGATTCATTCCGCTGAGTCTGTTATGTACCACCAGCTCAGGGCTGGATTAGTTTCGCTGATGCTTTATTCCACCAGCTCGGGGCTGGATTCGTTCTACCGAGTCTGTTATGCTTCATCTGCTCGGGGCGGGATTCGTTCCACCGATGTAGTGCTTTCTTAACCTCGGGGTCGGGTTACGTCCCATCGAGCTCTTTTCGTCGACGTGGGGACGGAGCATTCCTCCACGGCCGGATCTTTTTTGGGCTGGAGAGATAACATTCCCTCAGAGTCAAGTAATCTCTCAGATCGGGATCAGGTTACGTCCCACCGAGTTCATGTCACCAGATAGGGATAGAGCGTTCCCCTTGGTCGGATTCGAGTTGGTCGTGGTCGAGATTTCCTACCACTTTCAGATTCGGAATGGCAAGTTAGCAAGTTGGAATGGAGAAAAGAAAGCATTCAAAATAAACAGTAAAGAAGAAGTTATGGATTGTTATTACAAAAAAAAGTATATTGTTCAAGTTTACATAGGGCCTCGTTTGGGTCACCCTTATTGATCAGCCCGCACAGGGGCAACTGTTTCTTCTTGGCCGGGCACGGGTTGCGAGATTTCTGGTGCAAGCTCGGCAGGTGGGTTTTCAGCTTCGACTTGGGAGGCAATAGGGGCTTCGATAACTTCTGTTTCAGGCATCTCGACGGAAGAAGCGAGAGCCACAGGTTGGCTTCTTCAGGAGCAGGGGCAGGGGCACAGCGGAAAGGGGCTCGGGATCCTGGATTCCCTCTAAGTGAAGGGAAAGCAGTTCACGGGCCTGTTTCTCCGGGAGCTCCCCTTTGTAGAAACGGATGGCCACATGGATCGGTCTCATGTCAACCACATGCATCAATATTGGAATAATTTGGGCACAGTCGCTGACACCCTCGAGCCTGATCTGCTCACGCTCATCCTCCAGCTGAGCTTCCTTTTCTTCAGCTCCCCACGAGCCCGATCCATTTCCCCAGTCATTGTCTTCAGCCTGGATTGAGAGCTCGCCACCTCCCACCGCAGATGTTTGGCTTCCTTTTGGGCGTCCTCCATGTTTTTCTTGGCAACTGCAGAGGAATTGCGAATGGATTCTTTCATAGCGATGGCCTCGGCCGCGGTCTGCTCAAGAATTTTGATTCTCTCCTCCTTTTTTGCCAACTCGGCCTCCAACTCTGTGATTTGGCTTTGAAGCCTCTGTACCAGGCCCCCCTCGGACAAGAGGCTCATAAGCAGGTCCTTATTCCAGGCCAACACATAGTTATTCTGCAGGAAATAAGAAAAAAAAAGTTATAAAATAGGTAAAAGTATAGTGCGGGAGTAAAGAAGAAAGTCTACCTCGGTAATTCGGAGGGAGAGACGGGAAATCACTTCCTCGGGGGAAAGGTCCTCATAGTTTGGGATCTTCTCAAGAGGCATTGCATCAGCTAGCAGATTAAATGTCGTTACCAGATGAGAAGTGGCCTCTCGGACCTTCCCGCTAAGTTCGCCCACCCCCAGTGCAACCACTCCCTTTCCGGAACTTGGAGGAGCCTCAGCAGCATGCCTCTCCCCCCGAGCGATGGACCTTCTCCTCAGAGGCTGCTCTTTCTCCTCCTCCTCTTCAGGTTCGGACGCTACATCTCCCAGTAGGGGAAGGGGTTTGTTCGAAGGCTTGGTGGAGCCAGATGAAGTTCGGGTAGTTGTGCTTAGCGCCGCCCATATTGGAGAAGGAACGGGTTGTACTTCTGACTGAGCAACCGATTTAGTTTTCCCTCTGGCTTCCATAGGAATCGGAGTGGTCAACCGTCTCCGGGAACTTCCAGCTTCACCCGGACCGTGCATTTTGGCCAGTCCCTAGATCTGTGTGAGAAATTTGGGCTGCTTTGACATCTCTGCAGAACACAAGGTAAGGAGCATGGTCAGTTTCCGGGTACAGGCATACTTCATACAGTTTGAGTTAAGCACATGAGATCAGTCATGAGGTTAGTATGAAGCTACCTAGTCTCCCTGAGGCCTGTGGGGGCGCACTCCGAATGAGGCTAGACTCCACGAAGGTCGTGTCATTGACTACCTTCTGTTGGACAATTATGACTCATAGCATCACTATTTGTACAGAACATGGTGTTGTTGTACAAATTAACTATGTGATAAAGGAAATTGCTCTTTTATCATTTGTAATTAGATTACCTAGATATATAAATGATAAAATTTCATATGATTAGTACCGGATTAATAAGATATGAGATAATATTAATCCACTAAGGTTTGATCATTAAATATCCCTAGTCGTAGTATTATCGAAATTGGACATCGATAATGCGAAATAGACTAATATTACAGTTGTTCGTGTAATGGAAGCGTAACGTCATAGTTCTCGTATAATTGGGTTTTGGATACTCATGCAAATGTTATAGGAGGTTCTGTTTACCGATGGTACGGAAACAGCTTCGCTCTGGATAGACCCCTCGGAATCTCATTGGTAATATGACTATGTGTTTATGGGAGTCCGAATCAGGGTAGGTGTATTTGGTCTTAACCTGAGACTTGCATCGCTAATACTTACGACAATCAGTATACTTTTGTTTTGGTCGTCCGGGGCTTTAACAGGTTCTGTGTACGCCTCTTCTGGGTATACTGAGAATCGTAGTGTATTGGGTGTGATGTCAAGATGGAAGTGTCACTTCAGTCATATGGAGATGATGATCACACAGGATACGGAACTGGTACTCTTGTATGCTGCAGCTATTGGGATAATATGACAAGGTCATGATTATCCGATTATAGAGACTAGTTACCAGAGATCTGATATATGCTTCGTACGGGGCAGACACAATTCCAACCCCAGGCCTAGCATGTGACATTCGATACTGGATCGTAATACGCAAAACTACGTATACTACGCCTGAAAAAGATTATATATTCCTTAAAAAGAAAATTTCTGGAGAATTGGGTAGGCACGACGTTTTGCTTGAAGCCAACCATGTCTTGAAAATCGGTAAAAACGTGGTACGAGGTACGCACGTGTTCGGATAGTCTGACGACCGGATTTACGGCTAACATATCCAGGGATCTCATGGGTCGCTTCCAGAAGATTCATCGATGATGTTTGACTCGAACAGAATTACTCTAGGATTAATTATGAGAGAGAGAAAATTAATCTAGGATTAATTACGGCAAGAATTTATCTGGGATAAAATTCGATTAAAAAGAGAGAGAACGATTCATTTGGAATTAATCGATTAAAATAATATATTCAATATATTAAATGAAATTAGATTTTGAAGCGGAATTAAAATTGGATTTTAATTCGGGTGAACGAATTAATTTAGAATTAATTCGTAAGCGAATTTCGTAATAATTTTACGAGGCATTATTATTTAATTAAATTTGATTTAATTAAGTCGCAACGGAAAACTCATGAATTCGAAATTAACGAACCAAAGCCCGAAATGTGTTTAGCGGGCCCACTCGGATTTTGAATTTAAAGTGGGGCCCACATCAAGTCACATCACTAGTCAATCTCATTACCTTTTGGTTGATGGAAATTGTTAGTTGTTTACTTGTAAAACACACAAGCTTATTTTATTGATATGTGAAAGACCTTCTACTAAATTTTGGAAAATTGGTATTAGGTTACTTGATTTTGAAAATCAAAACACAACATTCACTCTCTCTCTTCTTCACCAAGGCCGAACCACTTCCTCTCTTTCTCTCCAAAATGGCGTGAACCTAGGGTTCATATTTGATTATTTTTTATTCAAAAATCAAGCATGCTAGCACATCAATGGAGTCTACAAAGGTGATAGGGAAACTATCCCCCTGAGTTTGGAATTCAAATAACTAGCTTGGAGCTAAATCATTCATACAAAGGAGAGCTTGGAGCACAACACAAAGGTGGAAAATTTTTATTATCTCCACATTCTATAGCCGATCAAAGTGAGTATTTTTTTCCGCAACTCTTTTGATTTTATTCACACACAAATCACTCTTAGATGATCTTGACATGTTCTAGAAACACTTACAATGGTATCAGAGCCTCCTAAGTTTGATTTGGAATTCTATGGTTCATGGACTTTAATTTGGGAATTTATGTTTGGAGTATGTATTTTCTTAAATTGATGGTTTGGTTGAGCTTGTATGATGTTCAATTGGATTTGTACATTGTTGGAATTATGAAAAATTGATAGGATTAATTTTCCTCAAAATATAGGCTTGGCCGAATATGACCTTAGATGACTCATGGTGGAATTTTGGAAATTTAACAATTGGATGTGTTAAATGGCATGATAGAAATATTGAATGTTGATTTAATTAGATTGAAAACAAATTGAATGATTTTTGTATGCCTTTGCCGTGAGCCTTGATGCATGTTATAAGATTGATTTAGCTTCAATTTGTGTTGGACATGAATTGGAAATGTAGAGCATGATTAATTGAATTAATTAATATTTTGGAAGCATTAGATTAATTAATTATGGTAATTACACTTGAATTGAATTAATTTGTAATTTGGAATAATGAGTTAATTTAATTTATTGTATTTGGGCTTAATGGGCTTGGTTGGGCCAAGTTTGGTTTAGGATAATTGGTTGGATCCAATTGGGCCTAAAATCATTTCCATAAAGTCCAAATATGATAATTGGGCCTTTAAAATTTTAATTGGGCCTAAATTGATTTTTGGCATAGGGTGTTGGATAATATGACCCATAGCGTCACTATTTGCACAGATCATTGTGTTGTTGTAGCAAATTAACTATGTAATAAGGAAATTGCACTCTCATCATTTGTGATTAGATCACCATAGATATATAAATGAAGAGAGGTCCCTATGATTAGCTCCTGGATTGAGATGATATGAGACAGTATCAGTCCACGAAGGATTAATCATTAAATATCCCTAGCCGTAGTATTATCGAGACTGGATATCGATAATGCGGAATAGGCTAGTATTGCACTTGTGTGCGTTGTGAGGGCACAACGACATAGTTCTCATATATATAAGTGTTGGATACTTATGCAAGTGCGATAGGAGGTCGTGTTTCACCGATGGTTCGGGAAACAACTTCGCTCTGGATAGACCCCGAGGAATCCCATTTTTAGTATGTCTGCGTGTCTATGGGAGGCCGCATCAGGGTAGGTGTATATGATCTTAACCTGAGACTTGCATCGCTAGTACTTGCGACAATCGGTAAACTTTGGTTTTGGTGGTTGGGGGACCTAAACTGGTTCTGTGTTCACCTCTTCTGGGTTTATCAGGAATCGTAGTGTACTGGGTGTGATGTCAAGATGGAAGTGTCACTTCAGACATATGGAGTTGATGATCACGCAGGATACAGAACTAGTGCTCTATAAAAGGTTGCAACCGTCGGGACAATATGACTAGGTCAGTATTGCCCGATTTAAAGAGACTAGTTGCTTGATGTCCGATATATGTTTCGTACGGGGCAGACACATTTCCAGCCCCAGGCCTAACATGTGATCATCCGATACTGGATCCATATACGCAATACAATACAATTGTATACTACGCTTGATATAGATCTTAATATTCTTCAAAGGATATGTCCGGAGAATTTGGTAGACATCGTGCTTTGCTAGGAGCCGACCATGTCTCGTAAATCGTAGAATATAGTAGAACATAGTACTTGGTACGTACGTGATTCGGGCACACCGACGACCGTATTTACTGCCTAATTATCCGGAGATCTCATGGGTCGCTTCCCGATAATGCACCGATGACGCATAACTCGCACTCATTAATAATCTGGGATTATATAGAAGAAGAGAAAATTAATCTAGGATTAATTACGGAGATATTTTATCTAGGATAAAATATCGTCTAGAGAGAGATAACGATTAATTTGGAATTAATCGGTAAACTAATATATTCGATATATTAAACGAAATTAGATTTCGACGTAGAATTAAAATTAGATTTTAATTCGGGCGAACGAATTAATTTAGAATTAATTCGTTAGCGACGTGAATAGTGAATTCGCTAGGCGTAATCATTTAATTACGACGCGACGGAAAAATCGTTAATTTGGAATTAACGAACCCGAGCCCGAGTGTGATTGCGAGCGCATTCGTATTTCGAATTCGAGTGCGGCGTCGCAAGTCACATCAAGCGTCAAATCAATCGTCACATCAAGCGTCAAATCAAAAGTCACTTTGAGTGATTGATTGATTGATTGATTGATGGAAGGATTGATTGATTGACTTGCATCACATCACTTTATTAAAGTGACTTGTGAATAGTGATGCAAGTTGGTGGAATAGTGACATGTGATAGACATTTACCATTTACTTTATTTTGAATAAAGGTTTTGGTAATTGTTTTAATATAATTTTCAAGGAAAATATATAAGGTGTTTATTTTTGTAAATGCTCACAAGTCATTACACAACTTTCCATCTCTCTCTCCCCAACCTATTCTCTCTTCTTCTTCACGCCATTTTGGAGCATTCTTCACTGGTTTTTCAACCAGTTTGGCGTGAGCTTGGGGAAGCATTTGAGTGATTTTCATTTGATGAAATCAAGTGCTAGCACACTTGTGAACATTGCGAAGGTGTTAGGGAGGTTCACCCATGAGGCGGGACTCATCCGACGGAGTTTGGAGCTTCGTTTTGAGACCCGAAACTGTCAAACCAGTGAGCATGGACTGCTGCAGTTTGGCGCCTAAGGCAGTGAGTTTTTTGGCTTCGTACGTCTTCAAATCGACTCAACCGATCGATTGTAAGTATTCCGCTATCTTCGTCGATGTATTTACACATTAATTTCATTGCTTGTTTGATCTTGGGACCTTAATAAAAACCAACATAGGGTGATTCCTAATTGGGCCTTGGCATCTTGGGTTTGACCCATAATTGCAAAAGCCCATGCCTAAAGGAATAATTAAAAGCCTATTGGACTTTAATTGAATAGTATTGGATACTAATTGGGCCTTTGAGACCCAATTGGATTGGATTTGTAATCCAATTCCTTAAAGGCACTATTGAAAGTGTAATTATTTAATTTGGAATTAAATATGAATTAGTATTGAATATAATTTAAATTGGATTTAAAATTGTAGTTCGATATACTTCAAGAATACGTACTTTGAGTATTTATTCTTAAACGAGTTGGACTCGCGCAAATCAAATCGTTGTTTGAATATTGGATGGTCGTTAATCAAAGATTAATTAATTGGATTAGATTGATTGAATAATATGCTTTGTGTGAATACTTGGATGTATTGAATGAATAATGTATATCGGATGGATATTATATGGGTGAGGGCAATTTTGGAAATTATTGTAATAAATTTAGAATTTATTAAATTGGACCTGCGTGTCCAGCCTATTACTTCTTTTCTCATTGTATTTCTCTTCTCACCAATTCCCCTCAATGTAAATGAGGTTTCTTTAGAAATATTATATAATTAGGTAGAAGTAAGAATAGTGCTAGCGGGAGAGAGGAAATGGAGAGATTTGTTCTAGAAACAAAATGTATCGTATATCCATCCTCGTATCATTATTATTTTATTCACGCCTTATTATGCTTTTATAATGCATGCTTAAGGGTGTATGATGAGACATAATTAAAGATAATAAATTGGTTGCCAAATCGCGACAAAAACACTCATTTTATATTAAGCATTTTTCCTTCCATTGAGTGATTCTCTCTCAAGATCCAAGATTGACATTGGTTTGTTGGCCAAAGTCAAGACCTTTATCCATTGCGGATGTGTTTGAATCATGAAAGCTTTGTTCCATATCGTACGTCTTGGGCAAGTTGTGATTTGTTGGCCAAAGTCAAGGTCACTTCTTGTTCATCGACCTTGATTACGAAGTTTTCCACTGTCAATGGGTCACGCCTAACTGGTTTCATTAAGTTTGTTGAGCCAAAGCCAATGCTTAGTTGATTCAGATGAAAAAGGTTAGGGAATATATTGGATATATTGTCATATATTGGATATATGTTTCGGACTTGGAGGTCCACCTACTGGATCTATGAATTGGATGGAATCCAATTGATCTTAGAGATCTACCTAGTTAAGTTTCATACAACTTGTTGACCAAAGTCAAGGTTGTGTGTTATTTAACGGGATCCTAGCCTACTGGGAAACTAGGTTTCCCGAGTACTCCACAGAGGGTTAGAAGCTCGCTGAAAAATAGTGGGAGGCAAGTATTAAATTTGCAATTCCGTTTAGATACTTGCCAATACGCGCTCATTTCATTTTTCGTCATTAATTATTTAATATATATATTAGTTGGACTAATATTCAATTGTTGTTTTAATTAAACAGTTGGAATGTGTTCAAACTACTTAATTTTAGTTGATTATATAATTGGATTATAGTAATCAATATATTTGAATTTAACCAATCAAATTGTAATTAATTATATAGTTAGACTATAGTAATCATTACAATAGATTGTACCCGAAATCGTTGATTGGCTAGTTGGACTATAGCAATCAAGATGACTTGAAAGATTAGCGTCAAAGGACATAATCCTAGGTGGAAAATGTCTTTAACGGTGTAAATTTTCATATTGGGAAATGAATCTCAGGATAGTCCTGCGAGTTGAGAAGTTAATCTATTTGATAGAGCGAGCGACCTCTCGGGCCTAAGCCCAGAGTTGAGCAAATAGTAGAGCATGAGCTTTGGAAGACTTATAGTGATGATAACTTTAGTGCTCAATCTGTTATGCATGCCGCAATGACTCCTTAATTTCTTCGTCAGAACTAAGGATTAGATCTTTATATTATAATGTTGAAATTAAAGATCTTCATAGATCTATTCTTAGATCTTAGAAGTACTAATTGCAAAAGAAACTCTTGGAGAGTTAATGGCTATGCTCAATGAGACATAGCCAGAGCTTGCAAAAGGGCAAGAAGTGCAATGCGCATCTTACTTCGACCGACATCCCAGAAGGCCAAGGCTTGGCCGAAGGCTTCTGGGGTGTGAGAAAAGGGCAAGGCTAAATCGTCACAGTCTTCTAGGAAGACAAAATACATATCTCATGATGTTTGCCTAAATTATGGCAAACGAGGTCACTGGAAGCGTGACTGCCGTATAGACAAGGCAGACATAAAGGAAGTGAAGACGGACAAGGCTCCGGCTTCAGGTATGTTTGTTATAAACATGTCCACTGCTGGTTTTAAAATTGGATTTTAGATACTGGATGTGGTACATAAATATATGTACTGATGTGTGGGATCTCCTGATAAGCAGGAGACTGGCTTCAGATGAGATCGAACTGTAAGTCAAAAACGGGACGAGAGTCGCTGTTTTGGCTGTGGGAACCTAAATTTTAGAACTACCCTTTGGGCATGTACTTAAATCAGGAGACTATTATAACGTATCTAGTTTGACTAGGAACATTATCTCTATATCTAGTTTAACCCGTTGCGGGAATACCTTTATATTCTAGAACACTAAGTGTTTTGTTTATAAAGATAATATTGAGATAAGAACATTAGATGTGAATAAAAGTATTTATATTTAGAATATAAATGAATCTCAAACATATAATATGACAAATAAAATCTCAAACTTTATAAATCTGATGAGACTTAAAAGTGGCATTACTCTCTGCGACACATTAACAAGACTCGTATATCCACACTTTCGAAGACTGGATACTAGGACGGATTTGATTTTAATTCAAATGATGTCTACGAATCTAGTTTATTAGGTAAAGTGCCTAAAAAACCTTTTACTTGGTAAAAAGTGCAAGTGCCACCGATCTGTCAGCCCTCATTCATAGTGACGTAAGTGGGCCCATGTCTAGCTAGGCTAGAGGTGAATATGAATACTTCGTAACCTTTACGGATGTGGCATCGTGTTACGGTTATGTGTATCTTATGAAACACAAGTCAGAAACTTTTAAGTAATTCAAAAAGTTTCGACACGAAGTAGGAAAACAGAACGATAAAAGTATAAAAAAATTACGGTCGGACCATAGTGTAAAATACTTGAACATATGAGTTTCAAGATTACTTGAAAGAGTATAGTATTCTTTCATAGTGGATTCCTCCGGAGACACCTCAATTTGACGTGTGTCCGAACAGAGAAACCGAACTTTGTTGGACATGGTAAGGTTAATGATGAGTCGCTCTGAGCTACCAATTTCCTTATGAGGATACTCATTAAACAGTGCAATATTTATTTTGAATAAGGTTCCATGAAAATATGTTAGACAGACTTCATATTAGATATGAACAGGAAAGAAACAGGGTTTCTCATTCTTGAGATTTGGGGATGCTGGGCATGTAATGGAATGTTTGGATGATACCAAATCTAGAACCCAAATCGGATAAGTGTCTATTTGTAGGTTGTCCTATGGAAACCAAAATATAGTACTTATAAAAAATCACAAGAGAACAATGTAATTGTTGCTCCCCATGCGGTTTTCCTAAGAGGAATACCTAAATGCAGTGGTAAGTGGGAGGAAAGTAGAACTCGATGAAAATCGGAGTAATACTGTTCCAGGCACCGAGTTCTCACGGAACACCAACAGTTCATCAGGGATGAAACTGTACCAATAATATTCAAATATATAAGAATCGCGTAGGTCGGAGAGAGTCAGAAAACAACCTGGGAGGTATGGGTTTCTGATCTCACCTCATGTAGATATCAATCTTATTGAGGAAGACGAACCGGCTACGTATGAGGAAGTGATACGAGAATATCGACTCCTTTATGGAAAAGTGTCATGAGTCCGAAATGGATTACATGTATACAACCAAGTTTGGACACTGGTTGATGTACCAGAAGGCATTGTGCCTATTAGTAGTATATGAGTCTTCAAGGAAGACATACATGGATGGCAACATACAAATGTACACATCTAGGCTTGTACAGAAAGGGTATTGTCAACGACATAGTGTCGACTACGACGAAACCTTTTATCTATTGCCATGATTAAATCTATTTGGATAATGCTTGCTAATGCTGCATATTTCGTTTATGAAATATGACAACTGGACGCCAAAACCACTTTCCTTAACGGAAACCTTTTGGAGGATGTTTACAACATCCTGACGGTTTTGTCATGCCGAAATTGCAAACAAGGTTTGCAAGTTAAATCGATCCATTTATGGGTTGAAGCAAACATAGTGTTCTTGGAACCAACGTTTTGATGAGATCATAATGGTATCTGATTTCATTTCATTCAAAACATATGAATTCTTGTGTATATAAGAAGGTTAGTGGGAGCACACTGACAAGAATGTCCTATAAGTTGATGATGTATTGCTTCTTAGCAATACATTCACATAATATAATCGGTGGAATGAAAGCTTGGTTTTCATTAAAATTCTCCATGGAATACCTGGGAGAAGAGCAGGCTCCATTCTAGGAATAAAAGATCTACTGGGATAGATCTAGAAGCTGCTGAAAACCATCCCAGAGCTAGTACGTTTTTGAAATGTATGTGACCTGCTGTCTCATATGCTTTGAGCATATGTAGACGCTATAAGGCCAATCCAGGTAATGGTCACTGGATTGATATAAAGAACATCCTCGAGTATCTTAGATGAACTAAGGATGCTTTCTTAATTTATGGAGAAGGAGAACTTGAGGTAACTGGGTTCACCGTTGCAAGTTTCCAAACCGACAAAGACGACTTTAAGTCGCAATAAGGGTACATATTTAGTTTGAATAATGGAACAGTGAGCTGGAAATCTTCCAAGCAAGATACTGTTCCCGAATAAATAACAAAAGCGGAACATTGTTGCAGCTAAGGCAGCAAGAGAAGCATTTTGGATCTATCCTAATTGGATTAGGAGTGGTTCTGTTAGCAGTTGAGCTAGGCTACAACACAGGCTAAGGAACCACGGTCTCATCAAAGATCCAAGTATACTTCGACTATTTCATCTGATTCGTCAGATCATACATCGTGGCGATGTGATGATCGAATAAAATGCATCAGATGATATTATTTCAAATCCGCTGATGAAAGCTGTTTCTCAGCAGAAGTTTGAGCGACCCGTATATAGTTCAGGTGTATGACACTTGAGTGATTGGCTATAGGATAAGTGGGAGATTGCTGGACAATTATAACCCATAGCATCACTATTTGTACGTAACATGGTATTGTTGTACAAATTAACTATGTGATAAAGGAAATTGCTCTTTTATCATTTGTAATTAGATTACCTAGATATATAAATGATAAAAGTCTATATGATTAATACCTGATTAATAAGATATGAGACAATATTAATCCACTAAGGTTTGATCATTAAATATCTCTAGTCGTATATCGATAATGCGGAATAGACTAGTATTACACTTGTGCGCGTTAGGGAAGCATAACGACATAATTCTCGTATATTTGGGTATTGGATACTCATGGCAAGTGTAATAGGAGTTTCTGTTTACCGATGGTACGGGAAACAGTTTCGCTCTGGATAGACCCCTCGGAATCCCATTGGTAGTATGACTATGTGTCTATGGGAGTCCGAATCGGGGTAGGGTGTATTTGGTCTTAACCTGAGGCTTGCATCTCTCAATACTTGCGACAATCAGTATACTTTGGTTTTGATCGTCTGGGGCTTTAACAGGTTCTGGGTACGCCTCTTCTGGGTATACTGAGAATCATGTGTATTGGGTGTGATGTCAAGATGGAAGTATCACTTCAGTCATATGAAGATGTGATCACGCAAGATACGCAACTGGTATCCTTTGTATGCTGCAGCTATCGGGATAATTGACAAAGTCATGATTATCCGATTATAGAGACTATTACCAGAGATCCGATATATTACTTCGTACGGGGCAGACACAATTCCAGCCCCAGGCCTAGCATGTGACATTCAATACTAGATCGTAATACACAATACTACGTATACTACACCTAACAAAGATTATATATTCCTTAAAAGAATATTTCTGGAGAATTGGGTAGGCACAGCGCTTTGCTAGGTACGCACGTGTTCGGATAGTCCGATGACCGGATTTACTGCCAACATATCCAGGATCTCATGGGTCGCTTCCCAAAGATTCACCGATGACGTTTGACTCGAACAGAATTAATCTAGGATTAATTATGAGAGAGAAAAAATTAATCTAGGATTAATTACGGCAAGAATTTATTTGGGATAAAATTCGATTAAAAAGAGAGAGAACGATTCATTTGGAATTAATCGATTAAAACAATATATTCGATATATTAAAAAAAATAAGATTTCGAAGCGAAATTAAAATTGGATTTAAATTCGGGCGAACGAATTAATTTACAAGCGACTTTCGTAATAATTTTGCGAGGCATTATTATTTAATTAAATTTGATTTAATTAAGTCGCAATAGAAAATTCGTTAATTCGGAATTAACGAAGCAAAGCCCGAAATATGTTTAGCGAGCCCACTCAAATTTTGAATTTAAAGTAGGGCCCACATCAAGTCACATCACTAGTCAATCTCATCACATTTTGGTTGATGGAAGTTGTTAGTAGTTGTTTGCTTGTAAAACACACAAGCTTATTTTATTGATGTGTGAAAGACCTTTTACAAACTTTTGGAAAATTGGTATTAGGTTACTTGATTTTGAAAATCAAAACACAACATTCACTCTCTCTTTTCTTCACCAAGGCCTAACCACTTCCTCTCTTTCTCTCCAAAATGGCGTGAACCTAGGGTTCTTATTTGATGATTTTTTATTCAAAAATCAAGCATGCTAGCACATCAATGGAGTCTACAAAGGTGATAAGGAAACTATCCCATTGAGTTTGGAATTCAAAGAACTAGCTTGGAGTTAAATCATTCATACAAATGAGAGCTTGGAGCACAACACAAAGGTGGAAATTTTTTGTTATCTCTATATCCTATAGCCGATCAAAGTGAGTATTTTTTTCCGCAACTCTTTTGATTTTATTCACACACAAATCACTCTTAGATGATCTTGGCATGTTCTAGGAACACTTACACTTCTACCAATGACTAGCAAAACTTAGAGCCCTCATGATCCTGGTTCGGACTTCATTGGTGACCTTGGGAGGATCCCTCCAGTAGGCTGAGAAGGATTGGAAAGTTAGTACATAATCACAAAATTAAGAAAAAGAAGCTAATGGTTCGGTTCCTAACCTCCCGCTCTAAAGATGTCTAGGACCTCTGTCTCCTCTAAGAACGTCGGCCAAGTTCATCCCTAGTCACCTAAGGCTCAAAACCAAGGGTCTTTAAAATTTTGATGGTTTGGGGGAGGTCTTTGAGGAGGGTAGGGGCATCGGCATATGAAGAGAGGTAGTACCAACCGTGGTGGGATTTTGGCTAGGCCGCGACGAACGCAAATGCGCCACCTAGGCACGCCTAGGCGGCGCATTTTAGAACATTGCAAGAAACAACCAAAATTCATCATTCTCAATCAATGCCTCATATTTCTAAGAACGGAAAGATAAAAATATATTTCATTCGATTTGCAGAATAATACTAAGAAGCTTCTTTGTATGTTTTTGAGACTTTCAGAGAACTTGATTTCTGTTAACTCCCTTTTCGGTAGTAAGTAATACGTAATAGAACGGAATCAAACCAATATTTTAAAATGAAATTGAAATACTGATCTAAGTTTTTTTCATCTGAATCAGATAAATTTAGATCTAAAAAAAGTTCCAATCATTATTTCGAACTTAACTATTATATATTATGTTGAAGGTATTTTCAAACACCAAGGCATTTGAATAGTGCGATAAGGGTATAAAGGGTATTTCCCTTTTTGACCATCACCATTAATGCCAACCCGACCATAAGGGTGATCCTGACTATATAACATGACATGTTCCAGTATAAGAGGCCGAGTATTTGGTAATAATAGTCGACCACTTCAGCACGGCTAGTCAGATACTATCAGATCGGTATCATTTTCTCTCAGAACAGAGGATCGTTGAGACCGACCTCATGAAGACCGAACAGATAGTAAGATATTTTTCACCGCCTCATCCTTACTGGATAAGGCGATGCGACATTATCCTTACAGGATAAGATGATGGAAACAAGATATTTTCGACCAAATGGCCTTGGGGGAAGGAATCTCATTAATGAGTTCACATGGGTAGTGTCCTCTAGAAGGGGCATAGAACCGCTTCTTTTTAGAATAAATAGGAGAGGGAAATACATTTGTAGGGGTTGGTTGATTTTTTTATAAAAGCTAGGAGTGTCAGTTAGTCAATTACAAAAGAGATCACAAAGGAAGAATTGGAACAACTTTGTAAACTCAAAAACTCAGTTTCCACACTAACTGATCACAAAACAGGTCGGTCGAGCACATTTCAGTAATAAAACACCCATCCATTTTGTGCCCGTAGACGTAGGTTGGATTCAATCCGCCGAACCACATTAATACTCTGTGTCGATCTGAGTATTTTACCTCTTTCTGTCAAAGTTTGCTTTTGTTTTCCCATAACCAAACGAATTCACTGTTGAAGGAAAGTTATCCCTGGAACAATATTCCATTATTGTCCCTGAGATGAAAATCAGCCTTCAACAGTTGGCGCCGTCTGTGGGGATCAGAATGAAAAGCGATTTTCGTGGTAAGACGATGGTGTGAAGTAGAGACTGTACGTTGGTGAGTAGTTCAACAGCAGAATAGATGGAAGAGGGAATGAATAGGAAGAAGCAGATCAGAGCGGGAGGAAGAAAGGGTTCACATGGAAAAGGGGATGTCAGCAACAGAAGCCTTTTCTTGATGAGTTGTGAAATTGAATGTAAAGAGGTTAGCCAACGGCCATCCATCTGGGTTAAGTTGTGAAATGAAATGTAACGTGGTGGATGGGTTACGTCTGTTGGCAGCGGCTGACCAAGTTCCTCAGTGGGAAGGTACTGCGCCTGCCAGGCTGCCGATCCTCGGTTTCGCAGGTTACTTATACTGTAAGATTGGTCGGGTAGCTAGTCAGCCAAGGGAAATGAGAGACGTCTGTCAGACCAGCCCTCCTAATTGGCGTAGTGTTCTTCTCGAACGATAAGAAAGAAGGTAAAAAGTACTCGGGAAAACCACAAAAAGAAAAGGCTAAATACCTCGACTAGGCTCCCAGATTTTCTCGGGGATACGCAAAATCCTGGGAAAATTCATTGTCAAAAGATGCCTATGGAGGGCTCGGCGTAGGGGGACCTTGCCAGCACGCTTGGGAAGCAAGAGCGGACCAGAAGGACCTGCATAGGCCCCGATGCGAAAAAAAATTACCGGTACTGGTGAAGTTTACATATACGGCATACGCATCGGGAGTATCCTGAGCTCAGCTTGGAGGATGTGGTCGGACTGTAAAATAAGGAACAGAAGAAAGCATTGTAAAAGCCTCTCTTAAAATGTCCCACAAAGAGTTGTAAGAATGGCAGTAGGTCCTTTAAATATGAATAAAACTCTCTTTTTTTTTAAGAAACTTGCATATCTTGCTTGTTTGTTAAATTAAACGTGAAAGTTATTTTCATTATTTTTTGGGATGTGCTCGATGCGAAGGGATGAATTGAGGCCGGGAAGGGCACCAAACCCGTGGCACGCCAAACACTGGTGTCATTATCAAACCCCCGGGTGGAGGTACGCCGACCTGGCTCCTTTCATTTTTAGTGGATTTAGATTGCTTCAAGGGATGAAGTGCATGAGGGAGCGCGTGAACCCCTCGTGGCAGTATCAGACTCCCGAGGCCGGAGCGTAACTACCCCATGACTTGTATCTTTGAGGGACATCTCGGGAGGGCGACCGCGGGGAGGGAGTGCCCCCGTAAAGCAATATGCCTGGGATTGCGACTGCGGGGAGGGAATTCCCCGTGAAGGAATCTGCCTAACCGATTTAGGGGAGGCGACTACGGGGAGCGTGTTCCCGTAGGTTTAGCTAGACCGCTTGGATAAAAGAGAAGCATAGCACGGAGAGGTCTTTGCCCTCGTGGCTTTTGCAGGCTCCAGAGCCGCCCAAGCATAAGGAGTTTTTTTTTGCCCTTAGGGTCTCCGCCGCTCACTGATCCATATCTCAGCTCGCCGGGACGCCGAATTGTAAGATTAAGAATTATTTTTTTGGAGACCTCGATCAGGACGCTGTCTTGAGGCATCCGAGTTGTTATTTTCACTTGTGAAATTTTTTCGTTTGGGGTATGTGCTAAGTCACCCCCACCTTTTACCAGTTTTACTTTGTTCTAATCTTCGTTTTTGTTTTTCGATGGTCTGGCAATGGGACGCCCGCGCCAGAGTTAGCTGAGCCTCGAAGGTTGATTTTTCTTCCATTCTGTGTAAGTCTTGATTAGTTTTCGGCTCGCGGCTGGATTCGTTTCGCTGAGGCCTTTGTGTGCCATCGGCTCGGGGCTGGATTTGTTCCGCCGAGGCTTCATGGTGTTTTGGCTCGGGGCTGGATTCGTTCCGCTGAGGCCTCTGTGTGCCATCAGCTCGGGGCTGGATTCGTTCCGCCGATGCTTTATGGTTTATTTGGCTCAGGGTTGGATTCGTTTCACCGAGGCCTTTGTGTGCCATCGACTCAGGGCTGGATTCGTTCCGCCGAGGCTTCATAGTGTTTTGGCTCGGGGCTGGATTCGTTCCACCGAGGGCTTTGTGTGCCATCAGCTCAGGGCTGGATTCGTTCTGTCGAGGCTTCATAGTTTATTCAGCTCGGGGCTGGATTCGTTCCACCGAGGCCTCTGTGTGCCATCGGGTCGGGGCTGGATTCGTTCCGCCAAGGCTTCATGGTTTATTCGGCTCGGGGCTGGATTCGTTCCACCGAGGCCTCTGTGTGCCATCGGCTCGGGGCTGGATTCGTTTCGCCGAGGCTTCATGGTTTATTCGGCTCGGGACTGGATTCGTTCCGCCGAGGCCTCTGTGTGCCATCGGCTCAGGGCTAGATTCGTTACGTCGAGGCTTCATGGTTTATTCGGCTCGGGGCTGGATTTGTTCCGCCGAGGCCTCTGTGCGCCATCGGCTCGGGGCTGGATTCGTTCCGTCGAGGATTCATGGTTTATTCGGCTCGGGGCTGGATTCGTTCCACCGAGGCCTCTGTGTGCCATCTGCTCGGGGCTGGATTCGTTACGCCGAGGCTTCATGGTTTATTCGGCTCGGGGATGGAATTTTTCCACCGAGGCATCTGTGTGCCATCGACTCGGGGCAGGATTCGTTTAGCCGAGGCTTCATGGCTTATTCGGCACGGGGCTGGATTCGTTCCGCCGAGGCCAATTGTTTATTCTGCTTGGGGTCGAGGTAAATCTCTCAGAGCCATTTCTCTCAGCTCGGGGTCGGGTTACGTCCCACCGAGTCGGCCTTTTGATCTGGGGACGTAACATTCCCCTAGAGCTAAGTGTTTCTCTCAGCTCGGGGTCGGGTTACGTCCCACCGAGTCGGCCTTTTGATCTGGGGACGTAACATTCCCCCAGAGCTAAGTGTTTATCTCAGCTCGGGGTCGGGTTACGTCCCACCGAGTCAGCCTTTTGGTCTGGGGACGTAACATTCCCACAGAGCCAACTGTTTCTCTCAGCTCGGGGTCGGGTTACATCCCATCAAGTCAGCCTTTTGGTTTGGGGACATATCATTCCCCCAGAATCAAGTGTCTTTCTTAGCTCGGGGTCGGGTTACGTCCCTCCAAGCCCGTCTCCTCAGTCGGTCAGACCTCGAGTGGAAGTTTGTAAGAATGCATCCAGAGCCGATTATGGAAAGCAAAAGCAAAAAGGTTGAAGATTGATTGGTGTGGTTTGGTCGTTCGATTAAGTTTGCTGGTCGCAGTTAGAAGAGAATAGCTCTTGCAGGAGGAAAAGTTCAAAGTATTCGCGAATGAAGGCAACAATGTCTACTGTTTTCTTATAGTTTGTTTGATGCATTTATGACCGTTGGATTGAACAAGAGCGTCGGATGTACGCCACATGTCGCCTTTTAAAGTAATCCTTCGGAGTTGGATGGACGTCTGAGATTGGGCGTCTTTTGAGTTGGCAATAGCAGTCGGATTGCTTGCTTTTTGGCAGGAGAACGACAAATGGCTGACAAGTGGCAGGCTCTCGTTAAATCCTAGAGGTGATCTGATGGGCATTTAAGAAGATATGACGATTACGCGTCTCGAGGGGCGGTTTGCAGATGGGCAATAAGGAAATTTCACCTCGGATGGAAGAAAGTCAGGCCGAACACCTGAGTCAGATCGAGGACGAAATGAGTATAGGCCGGTGAATTTTTTCCTTCAAAGATCGGCCACCAGTTTATCAAAAGTGCCACTCTTTTTATATAGTTCCCGGTACCAACTCGTACACTTGTTGGAATCGAGAACTATGGGACAAATGTTGAAGGTATTTTCAAACACCAAGGCATTTGAACAGTGCGTCAATGGTAGAAAGGGTATTTCCCTTTTGACCATCACCCTTAATGTCGACCCGACCATAAGGGTGATCCCGACTATATAACATGACATGTTCCAGCAGAAGAGGCCGAACATGTGGTAACAATGGTCGACCACTTCAGCACGGCTAGTCGGATACTATCAGATCGGTAGCAGCTTCTTTCAGAACAGGTGATCGTTGAGACCGACCTCATGAAGACCGAGCAGATAGTAAGATATTTTACACCGCCTCATCCTTACTGGATAAGACGATGGGACATTATCCTTACAGGATAATATGATGGGACATGGTGATGATGGAAACAATATATTTTCGGCCAAGTGGCCTTGGGGGAAGGAATCTCATTAATGAGTTCACATGGGTAGTGTCCTCTAAAATGGGCATAGAATCGCCTCTTTTTTAGTATAAATTGGAGAAGGAAATACATTTGTATGGGTTGGTTGATTTTGTTAGAAAAGCTAGGAAAGTCAGTTAGTCAATTACAAAAAAGATCACAAAGGAAGAATTAGAACAACTTTGTAAACTCAAAAGACTCGGTTTCCACACTGACTGATCACAAAACAGGTCGGCCGAGCACATTTCAGTAATAAAACATCCATCCGTTTTGTGCCCGTGGACGTAGGTTGGATTCAATCCGCCGAACCACGTTAATACTCTGTGTCGATTTGAGTGTTTTACCTCTTTCTGTCAAAATTTGCTTTTGGTTTCCCATAACCAAACAAATTCACTGTTGAAGGAAGGTTATCTCGGGAACAATATTCCATTATAGTCCCTGAAACGAAAATCAGCCTACAACATATTCTAAAAAAAAAATTGAGATCGAGTAGATAGCCTTTTTAAAATAAAGCTAATAAAATTGTACAGTAAAATATATCAAAATAAACTAAATAAAACCGTATTTTTTTTTGTCAGTTTCCAAATTTCTCTGCATAACTAATTTTATCTCTTTTAATCATTTCAAGCCTGAAAATATTACAGATTTCAATATTTAGATAGCTGAATTTGTCTAACTGAGCTATTGTGTTGATGATATGACTCAGCCACACGGATATAATATAGCTACCTAAATATCTATGGCTTTATCTGTGATTGAAATCTGTATTTGTATTGTTACTCTTCATTCAAACGAACCCACTGGTACCGGCCTTCAAGCGGCGTATCCTTCACTGTATCGTAATTGTACCTGAAAAATAAAATCACAAAAATCAGACAAGTCAGTTACATAATCGATTTCCTAAATCAGCTAAAATACGCAAGGCACGCGCCAGCCTTATCGTGCGCACCCCGCTGAAATTAACGAACAAACTCCAGACTCACTTCTCAACGAAACGTGTTTGTTCGTGCTTTTCAGCTGCAGTGAAGAACTCATCGATCTCTGCCGCTGATGGCATCTTCTCCGACTCCGTCTCGGATGACAGCTTCCTCCGTTGAGGCTCCCGCTGCCTCTTCGGCGGCACGTCCATTGAGGCTTGATCCTCTGAATCTCCGCAAATCTCGCTCAACGGACTGGTTTTTGCCTTGCTTGAAATTCTTAAGACGAAAAAATTGGTTTATATAAGGAACTTTTCAACAAACCTAAAGGAAATTGAAGAACTGAATGCTTAAAACGACGATTCGGTTGACCTTTTAGGTCATATAATGGAAATAATGTAAAACCTGAAGTTGTTATTGCACGTTGAGACTTCGGTTTCAAAGCTTGTGGCCTGCAACATTTATAGAATAATTAAGATTTTTAAATAAACGTGAAATTTATGACTTTAAACAGAAAAATAATAAAAGCATGACAAACAGAAATTTCAGTATTTCAAATAACAACTTCTTTGCTCGTTATTTTCTAAGCAAATCTTAAGAAAAATAAATAATAAATAAAAGAAACTATAATTTTAGAGTTTGAAGTTTAAAATTGACAATTAGATCTCCAGGTTTGACTATGCCATTGTTGGAGCAGCGAGAAGATGAGAAGTCGTCGGAGAAGGATAGTGAATTAGAGGACAACGACGTTTTTGGAAGCTAAACGACAACGGAGTGATCGTTTTCGGGCCAAGGTAATTTCAAATTTGGTAATTTTTATGTGGTCCCAACAGTAACGAACAGTGACGTACCGTGCCGTTACTACTTTTGTGCATTTTTGACTAATGTCAACAAAATATGGGTGTTTACGGATCGAATCGGATTATATGGGTCGTTAAATCCGAATTCGAATATGAAATTTGAGATTGTAAAATCACTCGAGCTGGTCGAGTTGGGTCGGTGGAAATTTTTTTTATGTATTAATTTTTTTGAAACATAAGTACTAATTATTTTATATTCCGAACTTGTCATATATAAAATATTTTAAGATAATAAAAGTAATAAATAGTAATAACTTCAAAAATTATAACAATTTTAGAAAAATAATAAAAATATTGTATTGGGTCGGGTCGGATTGATTTTCAAACCTATAACCTGATCTGCAAAAATTGGGTCGGGTCAGGTTAGGTTAATCCAAAAATACATTATTATTTTTTGAAATCGAACGGATCGGATCGGGTCGCGGATTGACTCGAAGATGTGAACACTCCTATTAAATAGAACGCCAAAACACACTAATTTTACATCATTTTGCTTAAGCATCCTAATTTCTTATGTTCTTATCTGAGTAATTATTTTTTAATAAAAAATATGTTAATTAGATCCAAAAAGATCATTTTTGTATCTTAGGCTATGCATAGTTAATCGTAAATCGTTACTCAAGCATTTTAATTTGGCCGATTTTGATCGTTATAAATCGATGGTGATTTTCGGATGATTCTAACTGATTTGATATTAGATTTTTGATTTTCCAAAAATCATCGACTTCAAAGCAACAAGCAGTATATGATGCTATATTTCAAAGCCAATCAGCTTCTATCAAAGCACTGAAGAATCAGATTGGACAACTGGCCAATGCTCAGAGTTATAGACCACCAGGTAATCTTCCCAGCAATACAGAACCAAATCCAAGGAACCGAGGGAGGGAACAATGTCAAGCCATCACCTTGAAAAGTGGTACTGAAATCAACAAAGATGTTGGAATCAATGCAACTATTGAAGATGTTCCAAAAGAAGCAAATCAACAGATGGAGGAAAAAGAATCAAAAGAAAAAGAACAGATCACTCCACCTCCACATTTTCCTTAGCTTCTTCAGAAAAATAATCTGGATAAGCAGTTTGCTCGATTTCTGGAGGTATTCAAAAAGCTGCACATCAATATTCCATTTGCAGAAGCCTTCGAAGAAATGCCCAGTTATGTCAAATTCATGAAAGACATTCTTTCATGAAAACGGAGATTGGGAGACTACGAGACAGTAGCTTTGATAGAAGAATGCAGCGCCATCATTCAGAGGAAACTTCCCTCGAAGTTGAAAGATCCTGGCAGTTTCACAGTCTCATGCACCATTGGAGAATATTATATTGGTAAGACTTTATGTGATTTAGGTGCAAGTGTTAATTTAATGCCTTTTTCGATTTACAGGAAACTGCAAATTGGAGAAGCAACGCCTTCCTCAGTATCTTTTATCATTTGTGATTATTTGTACAGAATACGGTGTTGTTGTACAAATTAACTATGTGACAAAGGAAATTGCTCTTTTATCATTTGTGATTAGATCACCAAGATGTATAAATGATAGAAGGTCCATATGATTAGTTTCGGATTGAGATAATATGAGACAGTATCAATCCACAAAGGTTTAATAATTAAATATCTCTAGTCGTAGTATTATCGAGATTGGACATCGATAATGCGGAATAGACTAGTATTTCACTTGTGCGTGTTATGGGAGCATAACAGCATAGTTCTCATATATTTGGGTATTGGATACTCATGCAAGTGTAATAAGAGGTTGTGTTTTACCGATGGTACGGAAAACAGTTTCGCTCTGGATAGACCCCCTCGGAATTCCATTGGTAGTATAACTATGTGTCTATGGAAGTCTGAATCAGGATAGGTGTATTTGGTCTTAACCTGAGACTTGCACCGCTAATACTTGCGACAATCAATATACTTTGGTTTTGGTCGTCCAGGGCTTTAACTGGTTCTGTGTACGCCTCTTCTGGGTATATTGAGAATCGTAGTGTATTGGGTGTGATGTCAAGATGGAAGTATCACTTCAGTTATAGTGGAGATGATGATCACGTAGGATACAGAACTTGTTCTCTTATATGCTGCAGCTATCGGGATATTATGACTAGGTCATGTATATCCGATTATAGAGACTAGTTACTAGAGATCCGATATGTGCTTCGTACGGGGCAGACACATTTCCAGCCCTAAGCCTTGCACGTGACCATCTGATACTGGATCGACATACACGATACTACGTATACTACGCCTGATATAGATCGCTTATTCATGTAAGCATGTTTCTGGAGAATTGGGAAGGAATGGCGTTTTGCTAGAAGTCAACCTTGTCTTGTAAATCGGTAAAAATGTAGTACTAGGTACGTACGTATTCGGATAGTCCGATAACCGTATTTACTGCCAACATATCCGGGGATCTCATGGGTCGCTTCCCGAAGATTCACCGATGACGTATGACTCACACTTTATTAATCTGGGATTAATTATATGAGAGAGAAAATTAATCTTGGATTAATTACGGAGCAATTTTATCTAGGATAAAATATTATTTAAATAGAGAGAACGATTAATTCAGAATTAATCGATAAATTAATATATTCGATATATTAAACGAAATTGGATTTCAACGCGGAATTAAAATCGGATTTTAATTCGGGCGAACGAATTAATTTAGAATTAATTCGTTAGTGACGTGAATAGTAATTATGCTAGGCATGATTATTTAATTAAATTAGATTTAATTACGACGCAACGAAAAATTTGTTAATTCGAAATTAGAAAACGCGAGCCCGGGAGTATTTGCGGGCGCACTCGCATTTCGAATTCAAGTGCGGCCCACAAGTCACGTCTAGCGTCAAATCATTAGTTACTTTGATTGATGTGATGTCTAGTCACTTTGAGTGCTTGACAACATGTCACTTTGATGTGAATAGTGATGGAAGAGTGTTTGACACTCAAATGTGATGGTTGATTGTCATTTACAACTGTTTAATATTTGTATATGTTTTATTTTTTATTTTTGAAATCAAAATAAGTGTATTAGATACACATTTTCTTCACACCAACCACATCACTCTCTCCCTCTCTCATTCTCTACCTCACGGCCTCAAGGCCATTTTCTTCTTCCTTTTCACTGCAATGTCGTGAGCCAATGAGAAGAATAGGAAGTTTTGCGGCAAAATTTCCAGGGTGCTAGCACGCTTTTGGAGTCATCCGAAGGTGATAGGGAAACCCACCCGTGGGCATGGAATTACACAACAAAGCTTGGAGCTTGATGGATCCTTCCATGGCCGAAAATTGGAGAGCCAAAACAGCCCACTACGTGAGCCTTGGAGGAGCTTCAAAGGGCTTAAAAAGTTTTTGTTGTTCCTCGCATCGCCTCAACCGATCATTGTAAGTATTCCACAACTTCTTTGAGTATTCACACATGATTTCATTGCTTGAAAATGATCCTTGGGCCTTAATAGAAACCCAACAAATAGTATGTCCGATAGGGGTGATCATAGGGTCGGGCGACCCGACCCGACCCGACCCGATCTGGTCAGGTTTATCAATTTTAAAATTCATTTTCGTGTCAACCTCAACCTGACATGATATTTCGGGTCGGGTCACGAGTTTCAGGCAGAAAAATCGGGTTTGACCCGACCCGAAGTAAATGATATTATAATTATAATATATATATTTTTAATGATACGATTTTGACAATAAATAATTGTAGCTGAAATGGAAATTTCCTTACTTTGTCTTCAATTGGTCTCTGGTTCGAATCCCAGCCTGCATTGTGAAAATTTGTATCAAAAAAATATATATTATATTTACTGCATATTATGTTGACCCGACCCGATCCGACCCGATGCGACCCGACCTGCGCGGGTCAACTGCTCAAATTTCGGGTTGCGGGTCGAATGACCCGAATGACCTGACCCGACCGGGTAAAAAAAAATTAAAAAATCCGACCCGACCCGTGAACACCCCTACTGTTCGATCCTAAATCCTTAAATATTTCATGCTTGATATGTGATATTTAATTCAAATTTTTTTTGTTTATATATGCATGTTAAATTAATTTGATTAATTAACATTATTTGACAATTTTGAATAACCATTAATTAATAAGGCTTGAATAGTAACTTATGTATGGAAACACTTATTCCTATATCTCTCTTGTCAATACGGACAAAAATAATTTTTTTTTACTTTATCATTATCTCGGATCTCTTTCGTTTCCTCGATTTTGTCTGGATCCTCGTGTCAAAGCTATGACAATATATTATATTGAAATTTTATTTACACCGGTAGAATATATTTGTTATATATATTAAATTCAAGTGAAAGTGGTAACCTTGAATGTGCCAAAGCTGTCATGGTTATATCGGTATCTTGAATTTATTATTGATAAGTAAAGCCTTAATACAACTCATTGTGAACGTGTTATAGCCATCACAATGAGAAACGATCAAGAGACCAAAATCTAGGAGTCACAGCGAGTGTGATTGACAATAGATTGTCTACCTGTGAATATATGTATGTGAGAATGTGTCAAAGTTGTGAGTCGAAACATTCATGGGGTCCACTTCCCATTATAAAATATAATTTAATTATTAAATTCTTTTTATTTTATTTGGGAATTACGATTTTACATTAGATAGTGAGATGACATCTTTTTTGATTAAAAAACCATAATATATTTGATGTTATTTGATATTGTATGAAATTACATTCTGCTAAATGTTCTTTCATTGTCTATATGAAAGATTTGCGATGGTGACTACTTCATCGTCTAATCCTTTTGCACATTTGCCAGATACAAACAAGCTAAAGGGCCCTGGAAACTTCATACACTAGGAGCTGGATCCGAGGATTGTCCTAGATTCTGAACAAGCTAACCCAATACCCATTACTATATTGAGGATTCCACTCATGTGGAGATTGAAACCTTCCATAAATAAAAGGATGGTGATTTAAGATCTAGGTCATATATTCTTAGCTCGTTGACTCTTGATTGAAAAGGCAATATATTGATATTCCTGACACTTATAGTATGATGACCCATTTGCGGGAGTTATTTATGAATCAAGAGCAAGTCTTGATTTGATCGAACAATTGAGGTAATATGATTTCCCTCTTAATGATACTCTTGGCCGAAATTTTATTCTCGATTTACTTTCACAATCATACTACCAGTTTCTATAAATTTTAATATGCCATAGATTAGTTGCTCTTATAGTGAATTACATAGGATGCTACGGACTGTGGAGGAGGATATAAAGAAGAGAGTTTCGACTCTTGTAGGGAAACTTCCTACACCATATGCTTCTTCACAATCCAAATTGAAAATGAAGAAAAATAGAGAAAGAATGGTGGTTCTTGTATTCCTCCGTAGGGTAAGGTAAAAATCCTAAAACCAAGAGAGCCGCTGAAGATAAAGGTCATCACTGTGGAAAAATCAGCTATTGGAAGAGAAACTAGCAGAGTACCTAGCATATATCAAAAGAGAGAGCCTTAGCATCAAGTATATTTATTTTTCATATTATCAATATTCCATTGGCTTGTGAAGCTATGATTTCCATTTGGATTTTGGATTTTGCTTGTCTTATTCACATCTACAATTCATTGTATGGGGCTAAAGGAAAATAGAAAGCTGAAACTTGGAGAGATACAGCTTCGATTTGGAAGTGGAGATTCTCTGGACGTGGTTGCTGTTGGAGAGTATGAGATTCTCTTTGCAAGTGGGAGCCTTTGTTAGGGCAAAAACTGCGGAAGCACATCGGAAGGAAAAATTGACTTTTTCAAATATTTTAAACTGGATAAATTAATTAATATCAAATATATTTAATTTATCCATATTTCAACCATATCACACACAATGAGATCTAATATTAAAATGTGATCACGCAAAAGTAATTAAGGATAAAATTTTCGAAAATATTTTCTAGTAGTTACACGATAATCACTTACCGGATCATTGAACAAATTGATCGGGATGACCAGATCACCTGATCAGCCATGATACCAGATCATCCCACTGATACACTAACCTAGGTATTGTAGCAAAGGCTAATTATGGTAATTTTAACAAATTACATTTTGTCTATCATGTAGAAAAGTTCTGAAACACTAGCGGAACAATTCCAAAAATTTTAAAAATATTTCTACACACTATATACACTGCTACAGTACTTCGAGTACTGTAGCAATGACCAAAAACCCTTAATTTCACATAATTATGATTTTACCTCTAATGCGTCATAAACCAAAAATTCTCAAAAAGCGTTCGGAACAATACCAAAAATTCTGAGAAATATTCCTAAGTATGTTCACATCTCTAATTTCATCCATAACCCCTCAATTTCACCAAATCAACCATAATTGAATTATTTTCAAAAAATTAATCAAATTAAGCCCTAAATAATTCAATTATCATTCAAATCCAAATCTTTCGCCACCAATAAAGAATCAACCACCATAAAGCAACTCAAGAATAATTTTAGATCACTAGGAGTGGCTCAATAACTCTAAAATGGTAATTTTGTGACTAGCATCTAATTAGGTATAATTACACTAATTAGCCTATTTATTTTTACATATGCAAACCTAAGCTTCCTAATTTTGTTTCATCAAACAAGCTTAGATATTATGTAGATAATTAGGATAAAATTATAAATAATTTACAACAGAAGTAGGATATTACCTTAATCTCCTCATATACTTTTGTTATGGCTCCTAAATACCGCATCTATGCTTCCAATTTTATGCAAGACCAAACCAAATAAAAAGCCTTAATTTTTCTCGTCTCTTGAAACCCTTTCAAAGGTTGAAGAAAGTCAAAAACCCTAGACATCTCCAAAGTGGCATGAATGGGCTTATTTATAGGTGATGGGTATTTTAGTCATTTCACTAATTTTAACACTCAATTGGATAACATTTAGCCAAGTCTCCCTAAATTCATTTGGACAAAATAATGTCAAAATACAAAAGCTTCCTTTGGAAGCCTTATCTTTAATTAATAAATTAAATAACTAATTAAATAATTTAATAAATAAAGAAAGGAATATTCTAAGAATATTCTCTAATAAATAATTATTAAATTAATTAATTTTTAATTAATAAAATAATTATTTATTTAACATGTGTTAAAATTCTAATGTGTATCTAATCAAATTATGTATCAAATATAAATACCATTAGTAATAAACATATTTGCCATGTGAAATGTGTTCCGTGAATTTTTCACCTAAACCTAGAGAGTCTCATTAATAAAATATACAAATATAAATACCATTAGTAATAAACATACTTGCCATTTGTAATGTTATGAATAATCAAATTATTCGTAATAAATTGCACTAGTGCTCTACGAGTATATTTTATTAATGGGACTCTCTAGGTTTAGGTGAAAAATTCACGGAACACATTTTGTGTCCAAAATATTCCCACTTATAAATTATGATGATCGCAGATAACTACGATGAACTATATAAGTCGACGCATATCGTACGATCTCTCTTCCAAAAGCGTTCGAAATATATCAGAGATATAAATGAAAACATCAAATCTCCATTGGGTACAATTCATGCAAATTAGTATGTCATGACATATTCGTGATTCTCTAGATTAATACTCGAAAATAATTTTTGCAGTACACCTAGATCAAATATTTAAAGGATCATGAAGTGGATACCTGAATCCCGCATGCGGGACTGACAGATCCTATCTGGACTTATCATAGGATATCATGGACATCGGTCCACACACAACAAATAGACGGAGGTATGGTATAGAAAGACCGCTGACATGACTGTTGTCAAGATGTAGAGGATCACTCATATATCCACAATGATATCTCAAATTAAAGGACTTGATATGACACTCGACTCAAGAAGATCCTATTGAAGTAGGTGTGCCATCTATTAGGAAATCTTCCAAAGAGTAATTCAGTGCTCATCAAATGAACACCTACATGTCTATACAAGTTTCCTCAGACTCATGGTTTATTGGGATAAATCATCATATACTGGTCTCAATGGTATTTTACTAATCGACTCGTGTTAGTAAATCTTGACCAGTAATTTTATTCGACAATATATCTAGTACTGACACTTCTCAATGTCAATTACAAACCTTGTTGTAAAAATGATATACCTAATATATTCTTGTTGGAATGTATGCCCTAGAGTATCATATAATATGTAAGCAAAATTTAATTTTAAGTAATAAGTGATGCAGTTATTCATTTATCAATATGTTGAATTTAAAGTCGCATATTATAAATTGCCATGTATGTCATTTGATATTAAATGTACTTTCAGATTTAGTGTATTAGTGTTATACACAAGAGGATTTAAGTCTGAAATTAGTAATCTTAAATAGTCCGTAGAGACAAAATGAAGACTGACACTTTGTTTGTGATTTTTCTACAGCTGTGGGCCCTTCTATATTGTATGACGACTTTGATCCGGGTTCGTTTATGTGATGACATGAGAATGAAGGCACCTTATATGATGCGATCATATAGGACTGGACCAAGATATAAATGAATTTTTTTTAATATCCATTAAATAAAGAAATTTATTTCAGTCTAATAGATGATTATATATGGCTTGATTTGAATTCTGAGTGTACTATGAACTCTTGCATGACAAGATATATCCTTTGATTTACAAGAGGGAGGTTGGTGAAAAACTAGAATAGTCACGATAATTTGGAAAAAAAAAAGCGAAGAAAAAAATTTCAAGGTCGACCCCCGGGCCTAGATGCTTTCCCGCTACGCGAGGAGCGTTCCCGTGAAATATTCGCTAGATCGATTCCTACAATTATCATCAAGATCGAGGTTGAAAAGTATTCTAACTCTTCTCTTTTAATTTTAATCATGTGAAAATCATTGTTTATTTATTTTTTATATGTCATATGAATGAGCAAAAAAGAAATAATTTTATGTGATAAAATAAATTCATATGATGAATGTTTATTTATGTTAAAAAACGCACTGGTCATAAATTTTTCCTGCTCTTATTTTATTTTATTTGGGGATGTAATACCATAAGGCCACTTTTATAAATATTATAAAATTATTTCTTTTATTTAATTGTTACCAATCTCAATGTAATTTATGGTGCCATTGCCGTCAACGACATAGTAATGAACTATATTGCACAAGCCATTCTATGGAGTAAGAGTTGAAGAAGAATGGATGCCTTGGTAATTTATATATTAATGTAACACCCCAATCATATCCGATATAGTAAATCATCATGCATAACATCTTAGAACTCATAAAATAATATTAAAATAGGTTTCACACCTTAAGAATCTCTACCAGAGGTCCCAGACAAGTTTTTAGTTTTAGAACCTTTACTATTCATCTAAGTCCATAGATAGTTCTTCCATATTACAATCATAACTTTCTCATACGATCTCCTATTTTTATGATTTTATAACGTCGGAAAGCTAAGAGCGATACCTATAACTTTTGTGTTGAACATTTTCCTAAATTCAGAGCAGAACCAAGTCAAAAATTACCCTTTCTTTGGCTGCTACAGTAAATCTCGTGGTTGCCTCATCAACCCTACAAACTAGAAGAGCAAAAACGTGAAAATGGAGCTCTCATGCCTTTCATCATCTTCTTCACAAGTCTTCATTTCTTCACACAACTTTGAAGGTTCCTAGCTCATTCTCCATGAAAGTAAGCTTCTAACTCTATTTAAAGTAAGCTTCTAACTCTCTTTCTTCCATTATTTTTCTATTTAGGGCAAAGAAAATAAAACCCCTAAATTTGTACATTGCATACCCTAGGCTTGGATTTGTTTAACTGACCTTGATAGTGTTGTTAGCATACATAAACATACATTTGAGGATGATATTGGCTTGGATTAGGCTTATTTTTGCAAATGCCAAATTTTTCACCATTAGAATGGGGTTGGCCGAACTTGTGCCTTGTGTTGGAAGCTTGATTTTTTGTTTTTGACATGGATTAGTTATAGTTTATATGTTTGATGATTATTTAATATGAGTTTGTATTGGTTTTGGATTGGGAACTTTAAGTTCCATTTTTCTTGTGGAGAAATGATGGTAGAACATTTGTTTGGAGATGTTGTAGCTTAGATTATTTTGAATAATGATGAAACCTTCAAACTTAATTTCTTGGTTATATGGCCAAATTTGCACTTGTATAAGAAGATTATATTTTGTTTGTTTTGATGATGAGTTGAGCTTTAAATGATATTTTAATATGAGTATTAGCATGAGTTGTATTGTAATGTGATGTGTTAGTATGAGTGTGGACAATTATGACTCATAGCATCACTATATGTACAGAACATGGTGTTGTTATACAAATTAACTATGTGACATAGGAAATTACTCTTTTATCATTTGTAATTGGATTACCGGGATAAATAAATGATAAAAGTCCATATGATTAGT
>SKCR01038443.1:0-114659 GCA_019454045.1 Zanthoxylum bungeanum | reverse complement strand
ATTTTGGTCCAAATTTGTTCAAAACAACTTTAGATGATTTTCAATAAACACCAAATATTTTGTACATCTTATATACACCATTATACAACACATTTATGAAAATCCCCAATTTTGGTTGAGGTATGAATCCTAATTTCTTAAATTAATCCAATTAAGAAAATTAACCAAAATTAAACAAATCCAACACTTTAATCTAATCTCTACAACACCAAGCAAGTCTCACAACTTTGAAATAACTCAAGAACAATTCTAGTTCATCAATGAGTGGCCTAACAACTCTAGAATGGTAACAAGATCATCAAATGTCAAAAGTGTGCTTATACGCCATTAATAAGCTTACTTTGTTAAACATACATGCATACATCTTTCATTCATGCTTCCAACCATCATAACACAAACAAAAGAGAGTTGAAAAACTAAATAATAACACATGTTGTAGCCAAGAATAAAAGAAATAATTTTACTTCTAATGGAAAGTTGGAAATACTTACTTATTTCCAAGTTTTCTTTGACTTGTTCTTGGTTCTTCTCTTTTCTCACAAGTCTCTTTTGTTTTATGTTTTTAGAGGCTTAAACAAGTGTGGAGCAAATGAAAAAAATAAAACCCTTAAATACTTAGGGTTGTGGCCGAATTTTGAGAGAAAAATATAAAAAAGATATTTTCAAATTTTCCAAACAAAAATTAAAGAAGTCAAATTCCTTTTTAACACCTTTACTTTAATGTAAAGTCAAACTTATACACTAACTAATCATTTTCTAACTTTATTAAAATAGTAGATATTTATATTCTAATTATTTTAATTACTTAATAATTAAATAATTAATTAATTAATAAAATACAAATACCTTAAATATATGTATTATATTTACTCTAAATAATCCAAATACATATATTAATGATATATGTCAAATATCATAATTTAATATTTAATTAATGTGTATTTAATAAAATCATATATTAAATACAAATACACATTAATTAAGAAATGACTAAAAGGTCCTTATGCATGTATCTTTCATTTAACGGTTAAACGATTTATAAATAATCAATATTATTCATAAAAGTTGTCATAGTGCTATACGAGTATATTTCATTATTGAGACTCTCTAGGGTCAGGCATATCCGTCAAGAATTCCAATTTCGTGTCCATAATCTACCTACCCGTAAATTTTGATGAACATATATAATCTCACTAAACCATACAGGTCGAGGTCATTGCATACGTATAATCCTTTCGAAAAAGGTATCCGAATTATTCAAGAGATATAGATATAAACGTCAAATCTCTATAGATATAATCTAGTCGACATTTCTATTAGCAATCTCTTAATAACACTTAGAAGTCACTTCTACAGTGTATAACAGACCAATGGATTTAACAGATTGCTAATTCTATATTGAATACATATGTTCCGTACACAAAGCTGATAGATTCTATCTTGACACACACATGATATCCTGAGGATCAGTCCACACCCAACGAACAGACGGAGGTCTAACCTAAATAGGTCAGTGACGTGACTTCCATCAAAGTGTAGATGATATCTCATATATCCACAGTGGTATCTCAAGTAAAAGAATCATTATGCTACTCAACCCAAGAAGGTTTTTATTGACGTTGGTGTAGCATCCATTAAGAATCTTCAGTGAGTCGTTCAATGTTTATCCGATATAAACACCTACATATCTATACGAGTCTCCAAGACACATGGTTCATTGAGAATCTGACATTGGAATCCAAGATTCCTACGACATGTACCGGTCTCAACGGGTTTACTTACTGACCAAGTAATGTAAACCTTGACCAGGAGCAGTTAAAAAAATGATACGGTTATGATACAACTCAATGTCAGTTGCGACGATTTTGCAACTATATAATAACTAATCATTCTAAGGTCAATTACATATTTACCATATATAAAGTGATGTTATAAATTAGAAACTGTTTATTTATTCATAATAAAATCTTTACATAAGTGTTTACAGGGAATACATAAGAAAATTGGCGCTCCGAGCACCAACCCTAACAAATTCTCCCACTTGCTCTAGTGCCAATATCGATTGTATCTCATACCCATCGACTCCACATGTTTATCAAATAACTTCAAAGGAATGGCATTGGTAAGTAGGTCTGCTAAATTATCTTCACCCGGGACCTTGCAAACAATAATGTCCTCTCACGACATAATCTTTCAAACAACAATATACTTCGACTTCTGATGCGCCCTCGATTTCTTTGTTTGCCCAATGGCTCCATTATTATCACAATATAACGAAATCAGATTCTTGATACTTGGAATAACTCCCAATTCTGTGATAAAATTTTTATAACAGCTTCTTGTGTAGCTTCAGAAGCTGCAATATATTCCGCCTCTGTGGTGGAATCAGTTGTGGACCCCTGTTTGGAACTTTTCCAACAAACTAAACCTCCGTTTGAAAATCTGAATCCGTATCCCATTAACCTATAATTCATTTCCTCCATAAATCGGAAACTTATCCTTAGTACCTTTAAGATACTTTAGGATATGTTTAATGGCCATCCAATGGTCATTACTTGGATTGGACTGATATCTGCTGGTCACACTAACTGCGAAGCTGATATCATGCCTAGTATGCCCAAACACGAAACATAAGGCTGATTAGACATTCTAATCTTCTCATCTTCTGTTTGTGGATACATATTCTTCGAAAGATGTAAGCCATGTCTGAACGGTATATTTGTTATCTTACAGTTACCAAAATTATATCGTTCTAAGATCTTATCTATATACGTTGATTGGGATAACCCAATAAGCTTCCTTTCTCTATCTGTATAGAGTTTTATGCCTAAGACATAAGAAGCTTCACCCAGGTCATTCATGGAGAAATTCTTACAGAGGTAAGCTTTGACGCCCTGCATCATCCCGATATCATTCCCAATGATCAGGATGTCGTCAACACAAAGAACTAAAAATACCACCATACACCCACTGGCCTTCTTATACACACAAGATTCTTCTGAATTCTTGAGAAAACCAGACAATTTGATTATCTCGTCGAATCAGAGATTCTAACTTCGTGAAGCTTGTTTAAGTCCATAAATGGACTTCTTAAGCTTACATACCATGTCCGAGTTTTCGTTGGATACAAAAACCTCCGGCTGTTCCATATAGATTTATTCGTCAAGAAATCCATTTAGAAAAGCCATTTTGACATCCATCTACCAAATCTCATAATCTTGGTAAGCGATAATAGACAATAAAATCCTAATAGACTTTAGCATCGCTACTGGCAAATAAGTTTCATCGTAGTCGACACCGGGTCACTGCCTGTAACCTTTAGCTACCAGTTGGGCCTTAAAGATTTCAACCATTCCATCCGACCCGCACTTCCTCTTGGAAACCTATTTACACCGATAGGAATAATTCCCTCAGGAAGCTAAACCAAGTCCCAAACTTGATTCAGATGCATAGAGTCTAATTCTGATTTCATGGCCTCTTGCCACTTCACGGAGTCGATGTCCAACATCGCTTCTCTGTAGGTAAAAAGGTCAGTCTCTTCAACTAAGAGAACATCAAGACTCATTTCTTGTATCAAATACAAGCGTTCAGGAGGTGTAGATAGCCTTTCAGACCTACGGAGTGTGGGTAATGAAGGTTCTTCATCTACTTGAACTTCAGATTCCTCTGTTGGTACATTGGTCTCAGGTTATACTTCATCAAGTTCAACATGTCTATGATTACCTCATTCAGAAAAAATTCTACCTATAGAAATTTTCCGAAGCGAGCTACAAACACATTTCGACGCTCGGTATCATATAACAAATATCATTTCGTATTTGAAGGATATCCAACAAACCTAAAATTTTGCCCTCGAGGAAAAAACTTATTATGCTGAGCCACCCTCACGTATGCATGACAACCCCAAACCCTAATATAGTTAAGATTTGGTTTCCTACCGGTCCATATCTCATACGGAGTCGTAAGAATAACTTTAGAAGGATTTTATTTAAAAGATGTGCAGCAGTTAAAAGAGCATAACCCCATAAGTAATAGAGAAAATCTGTAAAACTCAACATAGATCGGACCATATCCAATAATGTCCGATTTCTCCTCTCTAACACTCCATTATGTTGTGGATTACTAGGAGGAGTTTATTGAGCGAAAATCTCATTATCCTTTAAATAATCAGTGAACTCTCCACCCATATATTCACCGTCTCGATCCGATCAAAGATATTTAATATATTGACCAGTTTATTTTTCTACTTCGTTTCAGAATTCTTTGAACTTTTCAAAGGTTTTCGATTTATATTTCATCAGATAAAAAAAATTGTACCATGACACATCATTGGTAAAGGTAATAAAGTATGAAAAACCATTTTGAGTAGTCTGACTCATAGAACCACATACATAAGAATGTACGAGCTCTAATAAGTCAGTGGCTCGGTGTCCCACATCCGGAAATTGGGCTTTGGTCATTTTACCCCAAATACAAGATTCACAGGTTGGATAAGGTTCAATGGTGAGATCCCGAATCAAACCATTCCTAACCAACTGGGTTAGGCGTTTCACGTCTATATGACCTAACCTCATATGTTAAAGTTCAGTATTATTTATTTTAGATAGTTTACGTTTATTAATTCCAGTATTCAAGATTTCTCGAGAAGTGTGCAAAATATAATGACCATGCTCATTTGGACAAACAAGGATATGAATATTATTTATATCATATAAGTACAAGGAACAGTTCTTAATATTTACATGATATTCCTCTGCATCTAATATAAAAAGTGATATAATATTTGCTACGCATCCTGGTATAACATAGTATTCATGCGGCAAAAGTCTCCCACTGGGTAAAAGAATCTCGCATAAGCCCACTGCAATCACATCCAGAGAGTCACCACTCCCGAAATGCAACTGCATCTCTCCATATTTCAACCGTCTACTTTCCTTCAGCACCTGCAACGAGTAAATGTGAACAGGAAAAGCATAATCTAAAATCCAACTAGATGTGACAGCTTCACAAGCTAATGAGATATCAATAAGAAGAAAAATAAAAGTACCTGATTTCGATGCTCTTTCCTTCCTGATCTAGGCAAGGTAGTTAGGACAGTTCCTCTTCCAGTGCCCGACCTTCATGCAATGGTGGCACTTGTCTTCATAAGCTCTCTTGGGCTTCACTATCTTAGCCTGCAGAGGAATATTAAAACCCTTTTTTTTCTTTCCCTTCGTCTTATTCCCCTTCGACTTGGAGTCGACACTCCCTTCTTCAAATCCTCATATATTATGAGAAACATCCTATGCAACTCACGATAAGTACAATGAATCTCGTTCATGTTTAAGTACATAACAAACTGACGATATGACGCTAAGAGCAAACCAAGAATGACACTCATTCCCAGAGTATTATTGAGAGCGAAATCACTCTGCCTCATTTGCTCGATCAGATTGATCAAATGAAGCACATGTGTGCTCACAGCCTGTCCCTCGTCAAGTTTAGAATTAAACAATTCCATTGATACTCTGTGAACCAAGACTTGTTCTTAGTTCATGAACGATTGACGGAGTTGTGTCATCATGCTATATGCATCAAGCATCTCAAAATATTGCCTCTTCAGTTCAGAAGCCAAATAACTGAGAATATATGAATTAACCCTTAAATCATCATCTTTCAATTTCTGGAAAGTCTCAATCTCTTCTAGTGATGCATCATAAGATATGGCAATGGGTAATGGACCCTCCAAAACATATCCTAGCTTCTCGGATCCGAGGACAATCCTCAAATCCATATCTAAGTCAGCAAAGTGCTCTGCGCCATTTAGCTTATTCGTATCCAACATACGAGCAAAGAGGTTGTTCGAAGAAGTCGCCATCGTAAATCTATCACATAGATAGCGAATAAACGGTTAACAGACAAAATAGTTTCATATAATAACAAAATCATTAAATAGATAATGGATTTTTAATATAAAAATGCCCCTCCCACTATTTCATGCAAAACTGTAATCCCAAAACATAATATATAACATGCAATAATCAAATTAAATGCAATAGTGAAAAGTGGCCCCATGAATATATTTCAGCTCAGAGCTTTGGCACGTTCTCGCTAACATATATTCATTAGGTAGACAACACATTGTCAATCACTCAGCAGTGATTCCTGGGTTCCAGTCCTGATCGTTTCTCACTGCGATAGCTTTGGCATGCTCACAAGGAGGCTTACCAAGGTTAAACTTGTCAATTATAAATTCAAGATACTTGCATAACTTTGATAGCTTTTGCACGTTCAGGATTCCGCTTTTGCTTGAATTTATCTTATATCATATATTTATCCGGTATAAATAAATTCATGCTGGCTATATCCTTACATATTTGGCACGTTCTCGGATACAATTGCATAAAATTTATCTATAAGCTGTATTAACATGACGGACTAAGAAACATGCATCAAATACATATTAATTATAAAACCATATTTCAAATAGAGATTTTCCCAAAAAAAACGTTATTCACTTTATTTAATCAAATTAAATAAATACATGCATGCATAAAACAAAGATTAGATTAAACATCAAATATAAAAGCATAATCATATCATGTGTTCAGAATCTGATTCGGGCTCTGATACCACTTTGTAGGGGGATTTTAGGGGGTATAATCGAGTAATGCAGCGGAACAAGGAAAAATAAATTTTTCCGATTTCAATAATTTTTTGGGCAATTAAAATAAACTTTTTTATTCTAATTACTCAATACTTAAAAATTGATTTATTTTTTTTTACCGAAAAATAGATTTTTCCATTAATTTTCGTGAGACCCCAAAAGTTTGCATTTTGATCATTTTAGTCCTAATTTGTCATATACAAATTTAAGTGATTTCAAATCACTACCAAAATGATTTCTACATATCATATACATCAAAATACAACTCACAAGACAAAATCCCCAAAATCTCAATATTGCCGAATGCATCATAGATTCTCAATTTTGTGCATTTTTGTCCAAATTTGTTCAAAACAACTTTAGATGATTTCCAATAAACACCAAATGATTTTTACATCTTATATACATCATTATACAACACATATATGAAAAGCCCCAATTTTGGTTGAGGTATGAACCCTAATTTCTCAAATTAATGCTATTAACAAAATTAACCAAAATTAAATAAATCCAACACTTTAATATAATCTCTACAACACCAAACAAGTCTCAACACTTTGAAACAACTCAAGAATAATTATAGGTCATCAATGAGTTGCCTAACAACTCTATAATGTCAACAAGATCATCAAATGATCAAAAGTATGCTTATACACCATTAATAAGCTTACTTTGTTAAACATACATGCATACATCTTTCATTCATGCTTCCAAACAACAAAACACAAACATAAGAGAGTAGAAAAACTTAAAAACAACACATGTTTAAGCCAAGAATAAAAGGAACAATTTTTCTTCTAATGGAAAGTTGGAAATATTTACTTATTTCCCAGTTTTCTTTGATTTCCCCTTGGTTTCTTCTATTTTCTCTCAAGTCTCTTTTGTTTTATGTTTTTAGAGGCTTAAACAAATGTGAAGCAAATGAAAAAAATAAAACCCTTAAATACTTAGGGTTGTGGCTGAATTTTGAGAGAAAAATATAAAAGATATTTTCTAATTTTCCAAACAAAAATTAAAGAAATCAAATTCATTTTTAACACCTTTACTTTAATGTAAAGTCAAAATTATACACTAACTAATCATTTCCTTACTTTATCCCAATGGTAGATATTTATATTTTAATTATTTAATAACTAATTAATTAATTAAATATAAATATCTTAAATATATGTATTATATTTACTCTAAATAATCCAAATATATATATATTATATATATATATATATATATATAATGATATATGTCAAATATCATAATTTGACATTGAATTAATGTGTATTTAATAAAATCATACATTAAATACAAATACATATTAATTAGGAAATGACCAAAAGGTCCATATGCATGTATCTTTCGTTTAACCGTTAAACGATTTATAAATAATCAATAGTATTAATAAAAGTTGAACCTGTTTTAAGGCCACCGTGTCTTACATAAGCCTCAGTTAAATCTCTTATTTTCTTGTTGATTTACATAATATATATAATCCTTATTTATTCATTTTGGCTATATTACAAATCTTGTTTAAATTATTTTGTCTCTAATTTGTTATTAACTTATTCGTATGGTATTTTTCTAACAATCTTAAAACAGACTCTCTTCTCGATTTCCATCGACAATCAAGTTATCAATATTAGAGAGACGGTGTTTGGGATCCTCTATATAAAAATATTAACTAACAATATTTGTTGTAGGTTTTTTTAGTATTTTTTTTGTTAATATAGCTTTATCTATTAATATAATTTATATTATTTATATTATTTTTTTTGCTTGTCATATAATTTATATTGATGTTTTGTTAATAATATATATATATATATATATATATTATATATATATATATATATATATATATATATATATTGTTTGTTTGTTAATGTTCAATTATTAAGAAAATAATATGTTATGATTGTGGTTTATTTTTAGTTTAAATTAGCATAATATTTATATTTGCTTACTGTTGAAAGCATTATTTAATATATACCTAAGTTATATATATGATTATATATATGTTAATATGGGTGTATATTTACTTTATGCCCTTAATTGCTTTTTATATTTTGCAATTTGGATTATATTGTTACATGAAACTTTCGTCCTTTGTATTTAAATAATTACATTTTCTGGTTTCTAGAGTATTTAAGAATAATAATTATTTAGTATTTTTATTTTAAAAATAAATTTATTTGTTTTAATTTTCTTATAATTTTGAATTTTTAAACTTTGGTTTGATTTTATTTTCAAAAATGGCATCTGATTCAATAATCATGACTAATGCAAATAGAAGTGAAAGTCAAATGACCCTATCGGCAACATGAGTGACACCGGTTTCGGTTCCTATGAACCACGGTGAGAAACTGGAGAAATTTAATGGAGAATGAATTTAAGAGGTGGCAGCAAAAGATGCCGCTCTATATAACCACCTTAAATCTTGTGAGATTTTCATGCCCTTGAGCTCAAAGAAGATGAGCATGACATTAATGTTGTCAAAGTTGTTGATGCATGGAAGCATTCTGATTTCTTATGTCGGAATTATGTCATGAACAGTTTGACAGATTCCTTGTACAATGTGTATATTTCCAAAAGAACGGTTAAGGAATTATGGGAGTCGCTAGACCAAGAATATAAGTGTGAAGATGTCGGCCACAATAAATTTGTAGTGGGCCGATTCTTGGATTACAAAATGGTGGACTCTAAATCGGTGATCAGTCAAGTGCCAGAGATTCAAGTGATCGTACATGATATTCTAGACGAAAGGATGAACTTGAGTGAAGACTTCCAAGTAGCTGCAATTATTGAGAAACTGCCCCCCACGTGGAAGAAGTTCAAGAATTACCTTAAGCACAAGCGAAAGGAAATGAATCTTGAAGAATCAATTGTTAGACTTGTTGGGGTCAGGCGCAGCGGAAGGCGCAGTTCGGGCGAAATTCTAACTTTAAAACTTTTCAACTTATCAAATAAATTATTCAATATCTCATATGAATAATTTATTCATATTTCACCTAAGCATATTATATATTTTTTTTAATCAAATAACAATATAAATAATTTAGAAAATATCGCGAAATTTTTACGAAAATATTTTTCCGTAAAATAGTATAAAGGGCGTTTTCACCGAACCGACTAACCAATACACACTGGGGCTGCCCAGGTCAGCCTAATAGTATTTGGGCAGTTCATGGGCTGTCCGAACAGTGACCAATTCACTTTTGGGCAGCGGTTACCCGGTAAGCCCGAAACTCATCCGGTAACGCCATTTTTCACCGTTTTTGCTTATTTTCACTCTGAAACTATTTTGGTAATTATTCCAATGCCCAATACACATACAATATATTTAAATAATATATTTTTCATCAAAAAAATTTCAGAATTTTCAGGTCTGATCTAGATGCAAAAATAATCATTTTCATGCTTTAAATTCAATTTTCTCAACATTAATCATATTAATATTTACTTCAATCAAAGCCACCACAAATGAAGAACTCAAGAACAATTCTAGGTATTACAAGAGTGGTCATAACACTCTAGAATGGCAACAAGTCATCATATGATAAAATTGAACTAATATTACACTAATATCATTCAATCTTACTTCACACAAACATCTATCCTCTAAATCCATCAACCAAAACAAAAAGCCCCAAATTTTAGAGTGTAAAGAACCTCTACAATATAGAAAATACAAGCAAGAACAACAAAACACTTTTCTAAGTTAAAGAAAACCAAAGATTACCTTAATCTTCCTAAATCTTCTTCAACTTTGTTCTTGTTGATATTCTTCTTCTCTAAAATGCTTAGGAAATTTTTGGATGACAATTTGAGGCTAGGTTTTTCATTAACCAAGCAAAGGGAAAATATTTCCCTTTTAGAGTAGGCTTGGACGAAATTGGCTATAAAAAAGAAAAAATATATTTTGCTTTTTTCTAATCAAATTTAAAGAAGCAAAATTCCTTTTTAACACCTTTTTCTAAATGTAAAAAGTCAAACTTTTATATTTTAATCATTTCCTAAAATATATCACTATAGATATTTATATTTTAATTATTTTAATTATTTAAATAATAAACAATGTTAAATATTACTTAAATATAAATATCTAAATATATGTATCATATTAACTTTAAATAATAAAAATATATATTTATGATATATGTCAAATATCTTATTTGACAATTAATTAATGTGTATTTAATAAAATCATATATTAAATACAAATACACATTAATTAAGAAATGACCGAAAGATCCATATGCATGTATATTTTCGTTTAACCGTTAAACGATTCGAACTAACTCATTTAATCCGATAAAGTATTATGAATAATCTGCATTATTTATAACGCGTTGCCAAGTGTTTAACGAGTACACTTCATATTGTGGGTCTCTCTAAGCTTAGGTTTATCTATCACGTAATCAAATTTTGTGTCCATAATTCACCTACTCATAATTTATGACGACCATGGATAATCTCGCTAAACTATGCAAGTCGAGGTCATTGCATACATATAACCCATCTGTCACAGGCTATCGATATTATATCGGGGATATAGATAGGAACGTCAAATCCCTAAGGTATAATATAGTCGACTTACAAATTTACGATATCTAAATAACACTCAGAACTCGCTTCCGAAGTATACCATAGCCATGGATTTACTAGATCACAAATACATACATGATACTTATGCCATGTACAGAGGATTGACGAATTCTATCTGATATTCACAGGATATCATGAGAATGAGTCAACACCCAACGAGCAGGAAAATGTCTGATCTAAATAGATCGGTGACATGACTGCCATCAAAGTGTGGAGGATGTCTCATATATCCACAGTGGTATCGTAAGTCGAAGGAGAAGATTGCTATTGACGTTGGTGTACCATCTATTAGGAAATCTTCGGTGAGCCGTTCAGTGTTTATCATGTTAGGGTTGGTACTCGGAGTGCCAATCCGGATCCATTTATGTATGATTCATGAATACAAATAATTTTGTTGTCCACAATATTACATACTTAATGGTATCACTTATTATTTTTATATACATATTCAATCTAATTACGATTAGATTGAAACTAAATCTGATTTTGTGATATGTATATATTAGGCAAAGACCCCAAGATTTACAACGTAGTGCGCAGTTATAACATAGTTTGTAATTGACATTGGGAAGCGTCACTATAAGTTGTATATTCTCAAATAAAATTCATGGTCAAAATTTACTGACATGGGTCAGTTAGTAAAATCCGCTGAGACCAGTACATGTCGTATATCGAGACTTGGTTCGATGTTTATCCCAATAAACCATGAGTCTTGGGAGACTCGTATAGACGTGTAAGTGTTTATTTAATAAACATTGAATACTTCAGAAGTGAGTTCCAAGTGTTATTTAGAGATTATAAATTTGAAAGTCGACTATATTATACCTCAGGAATTTGACGTTCCTATCAATATCCCCGGTATAATATTGATAGCCTGTGACGGAGGGATTATACGTATGCAATGACATCGACTTGCATAGTTTAGCGAGATTATCTGTGGTCGTCATAATTTACGAGTGGGTGAATTATGGATACGAAATTTGATTCCGTGATGGATAAACATAAACTTAGAGAGTCCCACAATATGAAGTGAACTCATTGAGCACTTGGGCAACGCGTTATGAATGATACAGATTATTTATAATACTTCACCGGATTAAATGAGTTAATTTGAATCATTTAAACGGTTAAACGAAAATACATGCATTAGGGGATTTTGGTCAATTAATAATGAATATGTATTTGTATTTGATATAAAATTTGATTAGATACATATTAGTTACTTTTCAAAAGAGATTTTGACACATGTCACTAGTATATGTATTTTATTATATAGTGTAAATAAAAATACATATATATTAATAATTATATTAATTAATTATTTAGATATTTAAATGTTAAATATTTAAATAATTAAATAATATCAATATTCCATAGTTGTTATGTAATATGTTTAATTATTATTGGTTACTAATAATATTAAACTTTAAGGTTAAAGTATTCAATTTAAATTTGTCTACTTTGACTTTATGTTTAATTAGATTAATACTCATTTATAATAATTGTAATTACACATGTTTAATTATTTTTGGTAACAAGTGGCATTCTTTATTTAAAGCTTGTAGTTATCAATTTAAATTTGATAACTTAAAGCTTATTAAATAATTTTGAAAAATTACAAAGTTATCCCCAAGTTAGATTACCCCTAGTATATAAAGTGAAAAATTATTTTTCCTCTTTCATAAGTCCTCCATGGTCGAAATCCTCTCAAATAGAAAGCTCCCAAAAATATTTCTTGAAGAAACTTAAGAGAAAGTGAAGAAATCAAGAAGAAAGAAACTGTAGAACTATTCTAGAGACTTAAGTTTTTAAAGTTATGATTTCGTCCGAACAACGCTTCCGCTGCACCTTGACCCCAACAAAAATGGTATCAGAACGAGTCTGACCCTACATCCATTGCATTTGTTATGCTTGATATATGATATTTAATCCAATTTTATTATTTCCACATGCATGGGAAATTAATTTGATTAATTTCTGATTGTTTGACAATAGGAAAATCCCAGTTAAATAAGGCATTAAAGTAACTAGTATTAGGAATACTTGTTTCTTGCTCCACCTTGTCAGTACGGATGCAAATGTTTTCTTGATGTTGTAGTTGTATTGTGCCAAAACTGTGCAGTTATGGCTGATGGTAGTTTATTTGCGCCGGTAGAACTTATATGATAAGAGACAAATTCAAGTGAAAGTGGAAATCCTAAACGTGCCAAAGCTGTCAGGACTACATCGGTAGCTTGAGTTTTTCACTGACAAGTGAAGCCTTGATACGCCTCTTGTGAGCATGCCAAAGCTGTCACAACGAGAAACGGTTAGGATGAAAATCAGGAGTCACAATAAGTGTGATTAAAAATGAGTTGTCTACCTGTGAATATACGTAGGCGAGAACGTGCCAAAACTGTGAGTCGAAATATATTCACGGGGTCCACTTCCCATTATGGAATTCGATTTAATTATTGAATTCTCATTTTCTATTGGGGATTACGGTATTATGTAAAATAATGGGAGACACTGTTGGGTTAAAAATCCATAACTAAGGTAATGTGTAATATTATGAAAATTACTGTTTATGTTTTCTGTATTTTATAGTATTGATAGAATTACCCCTCACCGTTGGTGCTTGAAAAAAAAATAACGTATGTCTCCTATGATACAATAGTTTATTGAGTATCTACTGAACACCACAATACCACTCTAGCAAATAAGAAATTTGTTTGAACTCTATCACTCTAAACCTTCAAGACTATATCAAATGTTGCTATAGAGAGAATTAATTTTTTTTTAAAAAAATTTATGTGTCTTTACAACAAATAAGAGGTCCTATTTATAGATTAAGCAAAAGGAACAAACATATGATGAACTGTTTGCATGTAATAATTCAAGAACAAAAAAACGTAAACAACAATTAGACGCCCATAACATAAAACAATAATATGCCATTTAATATTTTCAAAATACCAAAAGCTAAAATGTGAGCAAAAGCAATGGCTTTCAAGACAAATGACCAAAACGCAAGTAATAAAGAAATTCAAATAAGACAAAAAGGAACTACAGCCTAAATGAACATTCAAATAAAACAAATGTTAAAATCAAATGAGACAAAATATATACCATTTATTTGTCTTATTTAAGTGTTTCCTTTTAACATTTTCAGCATCAAACTAAATCATGGTCAAACACAATTCCCTAACTTTTGTGCATAAGGGCAATCGGGCTTATTATTATTACTAGGGTTATTATCATTTCATTATTCAAAAATTAGAAAATAAATAAGTAATAAAAGTATGTTGAAAAAACCTCGGTAAGAATAAAATAATTTTTTAGTCTTTTGGGTGTAAAATTATCAAAAAGGACAAGATATAATAAATTTTTTTTGGTTGAAAAAACACCCCACGCGCCTAGAGATGACAACAGACTAGGTATGATATGAGAATGCCAATACCATGCCTAAACTGTTCGATCAATGGGTAGGAAAAATATCCCTTCACTTGCCCCTAACACCAACCCTCGTGTTGGTCCCCATTCGCACATTAAAGGTTTTATAGAAAAAAAATATATTATCGATCTGCAAATTAGAATCTTTAAAACAAGTCATTATCAATATATTTCGACAAAAAAAGGTAAAAAATGACCTTTATATTTATAATAGAATATTAATTATTTCAAACTAGTCATTTTCAAACACTTATATCTCATTTATTCAGACTCCAAATAAAAATCTGTAAAAATATTCAGACTCTAAATCAAAATTTGTAAGAATATACTTATACTTAACATACATACCTAAAACTTTCTTCAATATAAATATCAAATTCAGACTTACGTAAGGTCAAAATTAGCTCCAAATATGTTACGTCTCATATACTTCACATTGACCTCCGCATAGTCACATTTGTACCTCAGTCACATTTGTGACTGGAAGTTGTGTTATATGTACCTCAATCACATTGCTTACTTTTTGCCACATTAGTTACCCCCGTCACGTCAAAGACCCTTAGTCACATTGAGAACATTCACAATCACATTTAACAGAAGTCACAAAAAACTCAGTCACAATATAAGAATGTCGGGAACGATTCTCATTCTCTCTTTGAAATAATAACTAATTTATTATTGAAATAACTTGAAAAATTATCTCTTAACAATTTTGAAATAGAAATCGAATTCCTATGAAATCTTGAAATATAAAAATATTGTCTAAGGAAATAAACCTATTGTTCTGGAAACTAAATCTAATTTCTTCCATTATTTTAGCTGAAATGACATCCACTGTCCCAACTCGTATGGAGAACTCTCATTCATCAAGATCATGCCAAGAATCAATCAGCCGAAAAGAAAAACAAACATAATTAGTGGCCCCTGATTCAAGTTTTTAAACAGACTTAATATTTTCCACTAAGAAGAATTTAATTACAAGTAAATTAAATTTACCTTTTGCCTTCTTATTTTGTGCAAGTTTTTAGAGTACTTCGGACACTTCCTCTTTAAATGCCCATCTACATTGCAATAAAAACATTTTCCTTTGGGCTGGGAGGACTTTGAGCTTTTCTTATTCTTTTATTGATTTTGGAATTTAAGATTAACCTTAGCATTTTTAATGTTTCTCTTCCTCTTTTGTTACCAAACTTAGTTTTTTCTTTATTCATGGACTCAATTTCGTGATCTTTAAAATCAATGGCCGTGGTACATTCTGAAAGGGAGTTCCAAATATTGATTAAGAGATCATAGATAAATTGTGACATATAAATGAATTGTACATTACAAAAATTTGATGTTATTATATGTATCTTTTGTTGGAAATTCTTCAAATATCATTGGAGGATAGATATGTCTTTTGAATGAGAGGGTGCATTGGAGAGGTACAACCCTATGGAGGGTTGCACCATAAACCAAAGGGTGCCCTTAAGGCACCCTTCCATGCCTTTATAAGGATGCCTCCATGTTCACTCTCATTGATGGAAAAAATAATAATCTAAATTTGTGAGTCTGATTTTACTGGTTTGAGTCTGAGAGAGTTCCTCCATTTTCCAGTTCGAGATCTTGTTAAGGAGTGCCCCTTGAACAAGAGGAATCCGGGTTATCCTGGGAGAACATTAGCCACAAAACCCGTAGAGCACCGAGACGGGGCTGATAAGTTCTTAAGGACAGAGAATCATCTCGACTCGGACAATTTTAATCAGGTTTTTCTGGTTCTTAAAGTTTTATGATTTACATGATTGTGATCTGATTTTGATTGAGTGATGCATGCCAAATTAGATTTACAACACATATTATTCCAAGAATCTTAAGAACTTATCAACTTTGTGTTGTAAAATCTGTTTTATTCACGTATAATTACTAAATTATAGTTTCGTCGTTATATCAAATAATGATTCATATGTCAGATCACTTTTTGATAGTGCAAAACAAGTAATGGTGGCCCCATAATCCTGCATACTTTGCTTGAATTCTTCGTTGTTGATATAATTTTATTTTGTTATTTCGTGTAATGAAATTTTCATATATTGCACTGTGAAGTTAACTGTGTGGAAAAAAAAATTATGATCTTTGCATATAAAGAGTGTGAGAAAAGTTATGATGTTTGGATATAAGAGATATATATATATATCTTCCAGAAAATTAACTATTATTTTTTTGCTATTAAAAAGGAAAAAAAATTAATTAATAATTAGCACTTGTTTCATAAGACATCCGTTACATGCATTAAATGATTAAAAGTCATGACGTTTTTTTTTTTTAACTTCAACTGCTATTATTATTTTGTGCGTGATGTTTATATTTTGATTGCTTTAAGGATACTGCAAATGTGCACAAATCGCATTAAAGAAAGTAAAGTCTATTGTGAATACATTTGGTCGTTTGCTGTATTTGTAGAACATTAAAACTTGAATCATATCATTATTTATCAAGAGTTTAATTAATTTAAAGAAAAAAAATATTTGTATATAATAAGCTTGGTTATTATAGATTTAAGTTAAGAAAAACATTTTCAATTATCATTTATTAAAATAATAAGTTATAAGTGATAAATTTGATATTAGTATTTTATACATGTTATAGAATATATGTAATTATATTAACTTAGTAAAATCATATACTGAATTTTATAAACTTGGTAGTATAGGTTTAAGTTAATATTAGGATATTCAATTATCACAAGCATACACCTAGTTTTATTGTGATAAAGTTGAAAGTTATTTGTTAATTATATGTTGCATACTTGGTTGAGAATTAAAAGTGTAGTAATACACAAGTAATTTCATCCATGCTTGATTGAATTGTGCTATTGTAAAAGTGTAAATCTGGGTTTTGAATTGCTAAAAGATCCCATTGGAAAAAAATGTTTGAAGAATATTCGTTCATTCAATTTTCCTTAAGGATCTTTAGTTGAAATTCAAGGACTTGTGTTTATTGGAACTTTCGTCCATTAGAATAACAAGTGACTACCTAGTACATCACTTTGAACAAGATCATTCGTTGATCGTTGTGCAAATTGTCTTTCGTAGACTGATTGAACCCTGTTGATTTCCTGCTACAAATGGCTAGCGGAAATATCATGGTACCGGTCTCTCACGGAGAAAAACCGGAGAAGTTTGGTGGGGCAAACTTCAAATAGTGGCAGAGCAAGATGCTGTTCTACCTGACAACTCTCCAGTTGGCTAAGTACCTCAAAGATCCTCCGGGTCCTATGGAGGGTGAATCAGAGGCAGCCAAGGAACTGCGAGAAGAGACATGGTCGTTTGTCGACTTCCTGTGCAAGAAATACCTTTTGGGTGGTCTTGACAATACCCTGTACAATGTGTACGAAGGCATGACTTCTGCGAAGATTCTCTGGGAATCTCTCGAAAAGAAGTACAAAACCGAGGATGCCGGACAAAAGAAATTTGTCGTGGGTAGGTTCCTGGACTACAAGATGGTAGATTCAAGGACGGTGATGTCTCAGTTGGGTGAACTTCAATTGATCATTCATGAAATACTGGATGAAGGTATGAAACTCTGTGAGACGTTTCCAGTTGCCACCATAATTGAAAAGTTGCCTCCATCATGAAAGGACGTCAGGAGCTATCTGCAACACAAAAAGAAGCAGATGACCCTTGAAGACCTTGAAGTTCGATTGAGAATCGAACATGACAACATGATGTCCGAGAAGGCCAGCTACAAGACTATGGAGTCTAAGGCCAACATCTTTGAGGATGTAAAGGGTAGCAAATTAAGAAAGAACAGTGAAGCTGATTCTTCCCAAGCGAACAAGAAGTTCAATGGGAAGTGCTACAACTGTGAAAAGAGCGGTCATATGACAAAGGACTGCAGAAACAAGATATCTCAGGACAATGGCAGGAAAAATGAGGCCTATGTCGCTGAAGATGAGCAGTTAACTGATGAGATTTCAGAAATGAATCTCTCAGCAGTGGTAACTGAAGCCAACTTGGTTGGGAATCCGAGAGAATGATGGGTAGACACTAGGGCTACTCATCATATCTGTGCTGATAGCAAGATGTTTTCCTCATATCAGAAAGGTCGATGGCGGCGATCATCTGACAATGGGAAATTCGTCTACCTCTAGAGTGGTTGGACAAGGCACAGTAGTTCTGAAAATGATATCCGGAACGGAGCTTACATATAAGAATGTTTGCATGTTCCAGATATTCGGAAGAACTCGGTCTCGGGTTTGTATTTGTTTCTGACAAGATTGTATTGACCGAAAATGATATCTATGTAGGGAAAGGATACCTCGCTGAGGGCCTTTTCAATGACTGTCAATTGTGCTATTAATAAAGCTGAAACCTCTGCTTATATTATTGAGTCACAAAATGTATGGCATGAGAGGTTAGGACATGTTAATTATGATACAATGCGTACATTAATTAACATGAACCTTATACCTAAAGTTGAATTAATAGCCAACATGAGTGTGAGGCATGTATTGAAGCAAAAAATACATAGAACATCATAGGACGAAGTTCTGAACCCTTGGAACTTGTACACACTGACGTGTGTGACCCGAATATTGTGCAAATAAAAGGCGGTAAAAAGTACTTTGTCACTTTTATCGATGATAGCACAAGATTCTGTTAAGTGTATTTGCTGAGGAGCAAAGCTGAAGCTATTGAGAGCTTTATACACTGAGAACGAAGTTGTAAAATAAACTTGGCAAGTAAATCAAAAGAATCAGAAGTGATAGTGGTGGTGAATATGTTTCATCATTCGGTGAATATTGTTCTGTGCACGGAATTATTCACGAAACCACTGCTCCTTATTCTCCTCAATGGGATTGCTGAATGCAAAACCGAACGTTGAAGGAATTGATGAATGCCATGTTAACAAGTTCTGGCTTACCTCAGAACTTGTGGGGGAAAGCCCTGCTTTCCGCGAACTACGTTCTGAACAAGCTTCCTCACAGAAGATTGGACAAGACACCATATGAGTTGTGGAAAGGTTATGTGCCTTCCTACAAATATCTAAAAATGTGGGGGTGTCTTGCTAATTGCCAAGGTGATGGTTCCTAAACCTAAGAAGGTGGAATAGGACCCAAAACTGTTGACTGTATATTCATCAGATATACTTGCAACAGCAATGCATATCGATTCTTGGCACACAAGTATGAGATTCCTGACATCAATCCAAAGGTGATGATTGAGTCAAGGAATGCAATACTTTTGAAGAGACGTTTCCTTGTAAGGAAAGACAAAGAAGAGAGTCTCTCAAAAAGAGCTGTTGATACTGTCAATGATAGTGATCAGGTTGACCAAGAGTTAGATCCGATTTTCTGACATATTTGTTGGAAAATGAGCCTCGAAGCTATAAAGAAGCAATGCCTTCTTGGGAGGCACCTCTGTGGAAAGGGCGCTTATCAGTGAGATTGATTCAATCCTACAGAACCATACTTGGGAGTTGGTTGATCTTCCTCCAGGTTGTAAGCCACTGGGCTACAAATGGAAAGATGAAAATAGATGGATCAATAGATAAGTACAAGACGAGATTTGTCATAAAAGATTATAGACAGAAAGAATGCCTTGTTTACTTTGACATCTACCCACCAGTGATTCGTATCACATTAGTAGAATGTTTATAGCTATAGCAGCTATATTTGGTCTTGAAATACATCAAAAGGATGTAAAGACGTTATTCTTGAATGGTGAATTGGATGAAGAGACTTACATGGAACAACCAGAAGGGTTTAATGTTCCTGGATAAGAACAGAAGGTGTGCAAACTTGTAAAATCCTTGTACGGATTAAAACAAGCACCTAGACAATGACATGAGAACATTGACAAAGAGATGTTGTCAAGTGGGTTTAAAACCGATGAGTGTGATAAGTGTATCAACTCAAGAATGACATGTCGTTGTATGTCTCTATGTAGACGATATGCTGATAATTGGTAATAATCATGAGTTGATTCAGTCTACCAAGAAAGTGTTATCCAGTAAATTTGATATGAAAGATTTGGGAGTAGCTAACCTAACTCTTCCTATATCAAAAAACTGGTTTAAGCATATCGCAATTAGAGTATTCGAGAGTCATCAGAAGTCTGATGTATCTCACGAATTGCACACGACCTGATATCGCTCAAGCTGTGAATCGGCTTAGCAGATATACGAGCAATCCAGGACACAACCACTGGAAAGCCATAGTAAGTGTTTTGAGGTATAAGAAACTTCAAAATATGGGCTACATTACGAGAGATATCATGCTGTTCTAGAGGGATACAGTGATGCTGGATATCTGATATAGTGGATTCCAAATCTACGGTTGGATTTGTTTTCACACTTGGTAATGCAGCCGTGTCATGGAAATCCTCGAGGCAAACATGTGTTGCCCGGTCTACTATGGAATCTAAGTTCATAGCATTAGACAAAACAACGGAAGAAGCAGAATGGCTTAGAAACTTCCTGGAGGATATTCCTAGTTGGGCCAAACCGGTGCCAACGATTAGCATACATTGTGACAGCCAATCGGCTATTGGGAGAGCCCAAAATACAATGTATAATGGTAAGTCTCGACACATACGTCGGAGACATAATACCATAGGTCAACTGCTCTCAAATGGCATAATATCGATCGATTATGTTGAGTCGATGGAAACCTAGCGGATCCACTAACTAAAGGTTTACCTCGAGAGCAAGTTGAGAAGTCATCGAGGGGAATGGGCTTGAAGCCTATAATCTAAGAATTGTCACTGTGGAAACCCAACCTAGCTGACTGGAGATCCCAAGATCTAGGTTCAAAAGGGACAACAGAAACTTTGTGCAATTCAAAACAAGCACTGGAGAGTTTTGTACTCTTTCCCATTCCGATAATGACGCTGAGTGCTGTCTGTCATTGGTTAGGATAAGCTAAGGCTTTTAATGATCACTATATTAGGAGATGAGTCCTAATGGGGGTAAAGACAGATTACCTCTTCATAGTAGATCACCTATTTCAAGTAAGAAGTGAGGTCGCTTCCATGGGAACTTTTAAAGGCGGGTTACCCTAAAGTGCTTGATGAATCCAGGACCGTTGTTCAGGGCCGAAATGAACACAACCGTAGAACGGGAAATGGTCGAAGTAAAGCTGTGTGTTGGCAGTTGTCTTGGTTTACACAAACGGCAGAACAGTTCAAGACTATGGGTCACTGGTTTGCCAAGTAAATCCGATTGTCATTCACTAGGAAAGGTTCAAGGCGAAAGCTACCTATTTCGATGCAGCTTTAGTTCATGGAAACTCTCTCAAGTGTCTGTATGGATATTTGAAGAATTGTGGGGGATTGTTGGAAATTCTTCAAATATCATTGGAGGATAGATATGTCTTTTGAATGAGAGGGTGCATTGGAGAGGTACAACCCTATGGAGGGTTGCACCATAAACCAAAGGGTGCCCTTAAGGCACCCTTCCATGCCTTTATAAGGATGCCTCCATGTTCACTCTCATTGATGGAAAAAATAAATAATCTAAATTTGTGAGTCTGATTTTACTGTTTGAGTCTGAGAGAGTTCCTCCATTTTCCAGTTCGAGATTGTTAAGGAGTGCCCCTTGAACAAGAGGAATCCGGGTTATCCTGGGAGAACATTAGCCACAAAACCCGTAGAGCACCGAGACGGGGCTGATAAGTTCTTAAGGACAGAGAATCATCTCGACTCGGACAATTTTAATCAGGTTTTTTTCTGTTCTTAAAGTTTTATGATTTACATGATTGTGATCTGATTGATTGAGTGATGCATGCCAAATTAGATTTACAACACATATTATTCCAACATCTTTGATACAATTCCGATAGCCTATGACGTAGAGATTATTTAGTATGTCTAGACCTCGATTGTATGGTTCAATGTGGTTATCTATGATCGTCATAATTTATAAAGGGATGAATTATAGACAAAGAATGTATTCTGTGTAAAAATACCTCAACCTAGAGAGTCATACTAGCAAAGCATACTCGTAGAACACTAGCGCGGTTGATTATGAATAATATGGATTATTCGTAACTTTACATATATCAGGATATTTTTATATCTAATGTGCATATTTATATGATATATAATTTAATTAAATACACATTAGGTCCAATTGAATTTCGACACTTGTAAATAAATATTTAATTAATTAAAAGTTAATTAATTTAATAATTATTTATTTTAGAATATTTTTAGAATATTCCAAGCTTATAAGATAAGTTTGATTCTTGACAAAATAATAACCATATTTTTGTGACAGATTTGGCATTAGTTTTTGCCATGGAATAAAGTTGTCAAAAGACCAAAATATCATTTCTCTATAAGCCAATTTTCAGACACTTGGTTAATTTGATGGCTTGGAAAAAAAAATTCAATGAATTTTTCATAAAAAAGAGAACAAAATTAGGGCTTTATTAGGGTATGATCAATTCACCAAGATTAAAGAAGGTGGAAGAACAATTACAACCAAACCTTATATTGATTAAATTAGGTAATTTCTAATTATATTTGGTTGAAATTATTTCTTTATATTTCCAATTGATTATATTTGATATAACTAAGGTTTTTTCATTATTTGGTGTTAATTGATGTTGAAACCATAATAGGAAGCCATTGATGCATGTGTAAAATTAATTTAACTAATTAAGTGTAATTATATCAAATTATGGTGTATGACACAAATTTTCATTCTAGAGTTGCTTAAGTCACTCTTTGGTGACCTATAATTGTTCTTAAGTTGATTTATGGTGGTTGACTGTCAATTGGTAATTAGGGATTCACATTTACATGATTTTGAATTATTTAGATGATTAATTGTGTAATTAATTCAATTATGACTTAATTTGTGTGTTGTGGATGAAATTGATTGTGTGCGTCGGAAAATTTCCATAATTATCGAAATTGTTTAGAAAGTATTTCGGAAATTTTCCGTAAATATCGCATCAGGGGAAAAATCATAATTTACTGAAATTATGATTATTTGACCAGTGCTACAATACTCGAACTACTGTAGCAATACGTACTTTGATTAAAAAAAATTATCGGAATTATTTGAATTGTTCCATAAGTATTTTGGAAATTTTTGGCGAAATCCACACTCTAGGAAAAATGGTAATTTTGAAATTATAGTAATCAACCACTGCTACAGTGAACAGATCACTATAGTAGTAGGGTACTCCAGTTCCATGGCCGATCTAGTTGTCCGGTTATCCCGGTTGGCAGATTCGGTAAATTATTTTTGTAACCGCGGAAAGTGTTTTCGAAATTTTATCCCGAGTTTTTTAATATGTATTCAATCCTAATATTTGAAATTAATGAATGATTAGGGTGAAATAAGGATAAATTAGATGTATATGATATCAGTTAATTCATTTGGATTAAAAAAAATTTTAAAATTAGATTTCGTCTGCCGACGCACTTTTGTTGCATTTGCCACAACACATAGCTCATTTGGTGTTTGATTAATATATTTGGAGTGAGCTTGATTGAGTAAATTGTACTGACATCATAAAACTGGCCATATCTTACTAAATCTGATTTCTCATTTCGAAAACACCATTATGTTGTCGCATTCCTGAAGGAGTATGCCAGGTCATGATACCAACTTTTCATAAGTTATCTTGAAATTTTTGGTTAAAGTATTCACCATATCGTTCCGACTTTAGTGAATTCATACTTTTACCAAGTTATTGTTCTTACTTCAGCATTGATCCTTGAATTTCTCAAAGACTTCAGATTTGTACCTTATGAGGTACATATACTCAATCGTGAATGATCATCGATAAAGATAATGAAGTAGGAGAATCCACCCATAATAGTACAAACATGAGCCCACACACATCAGAATGTGTGAGTTCCAAAGTCTTCATTGCACGTTGTCCTTTACCCTTAAACGTTTCATCTTACAAAACAAACAAGTTTAATCAGATTCGTATATGAAAGGTTTGAGATAACATCCTTAATTATGTAACTTTGTTAGCCTTATTGGATTGATATGACCTAAACGACTATGCCACTAGAATGATTTATTTAAAATTATTTGAATTTATATTATGTGTTTTAGATTTTGAACATTCATTATTAATTTGTAAAATATAACTACCATTATGTAAAATATTAATCCCATACTTTATTTCATTAAATGAAATAGTAAATTCATTATATTTATTAGGCATGAAAAGCTTCCTTACATAAGCAAGAAATTAAAATGGTGTTCTTCATCAAAGAGATACATAATAACAAATATTTAAATCTTAATTCATCAGTCACCAGCTTCGAAAACTACGCCACCAGCGCAGGTCCCAGCAATAATGCCTCACAGTCACAGACATGGCCTAACCGCCTAAGACCCAAGGTCGTACACTTAGACACCTTGATTCTGGGAACAAGTTTGTATCTTCGTTCAATATTATAATTTTTATTGTTATTAATTATTAATTTTTGAATTATTTTTTTTACAGTTTGGAACCATCTAGTGTATGCGAAAACCTGCCAATTATATTTTACTGAATTTAAAGTAAATCAGTTTCAATTAAATTTCAAAACATTTATAGTTTTTTTTTTATAAGTTATATAATAATAATGAATAATTTATATGTTGCAGAAATACTTCGCATGGAATGAGATGCCGGGGACCTCAGTGAAATAGGCTTGGAATAGAAAGACGAATAAACGCTACGCAGACATGTTTTACAATGTCTAGAGAGGCAACATAGAAGAACTGGGTGGAAGACTGGACTCGACCTGCAATAGTAGAGAGGTCAAGGAAGATGACTGGGAATCGCATGACTTCTTATGATAGTGCTGATCCGTACGTCCTGCCATACAGGAGGATCGAGATCACATTATGAGCACTTGAAGCAGTTGGTAAGTATTAATTTATCATTATTGTGTTATTTATTTTACATAAATTGTTAATAACTTTGAATATTATGTTTGCATAGGAGGGAGGGACAGCTAAGACGCCAGTCCACCCTAGTTGATGTCTTCATGCATACTCATATGGTCTCGGCTCATAGGCGACAATTTATTATGAATCCAACTTGACTTCCCCAACATCTGCACCTACTAGATGGGACAGTTCACTACAGGCGGAGGTTGAGAAACTTTGGAAGCATCAGGGAGTTGAGCATTTAGAGCGTCTTGAGACACTATTGAAGGTAGGACTGGGTATCAGATCGGATCGGGTCAGATCCGATCCGATAATAAAGGATCAATTGGATCGGATCGGATCTGGCTCTCGAATCTGATCAAATTATGTTTGGTTGGTTTGTCGAATTTCGGATCGGATCGAATCGGATAAATTTGATAACTATCGGATCGAATCAGTTTTTATCCGATTTGATAATAAATCTGAATCCGATAGAGAATCCGATTTGATAACGGATTCGAATCCGATAGAGAATCCGATTTGATAATAAATGCGATAGTAGATTCGATTTGATAACAAATCTGATTCGATAACGGATCCGATTCGAAAAATTGATTTGAAAATTTGTAAATTCATAACAATTTTATCGAATCGAATCAGATAACTTAAAATTCAAATCAATTTTATCAAACCGAATCTTTTATCGAATCAGATCCATTATCAAATCGAATCCACTTTCGGATTCATTATCAAATCGGATGCTCTATCGGATTCGGATCTATTTTCAAATCGAATTTATCTGGTTCGTTAAGATATCAAATCAGATCGAATAAATCCGATTCGATTTGATAGTTATCGGATCAAATCTGATTCGATCCGATAATGACTCAAAATCCGATCGAACCAAACAAATTGATCGGTGGTAAACACACATGTAACGCAAGTGCATGTATCGCTCAAGTAGTATAAAATGTATCGATCCCACGAGGACTTAATACATATGCTATTAATTTATTGAAGTTAAATTTCTGCAAGTATCTAATTGATTTGATTTTTGGTTGATTGGTGATGCTTACAAAAGACAAATAATTAAAACAGTAAGAAAGTAAATTAAAGGAAAAATCAATATTATAAAACTATCTAGGGTTGTGAATCCTTCCAATATCTTTTAAAGATGAAGTGATTATCCAATGTTTGTGTAATATATCAGTTTATTAACCTGGAACAGGAAAATATGCAAAAGCCTCTGTCGATGGTCATATGCAAACACCCAAAGTAACCCAATTAACTATATGTCTATGTTAACCAAGAAACTCTGAATTCAGTAAGATTAAGTTCCAATTGTTGCTACCCACGCCCGACAGGTATATGTCTATCCTGTAAGGAAATCTACCATAAGGACATTTATCCTAAGGTGAGATCGTGAGCTATTGAGTTTAAGGCTGAAACCTAAAATCCCTTCGTCAAGTTCATTTTAAGTTTACCAAATCAATCTTATTAGTGGCCAATTAATAAGAAACATTAAGTTTAAGACTTAATAAATAACCTAATACATTACCCAAAACATAAAGTAACCAACTTATAAACAAGGCGGTATCCAATTAAGTCAGGTCAAAATTAATTTAATTAAGTCCAACCGACCATAAAGGCGGTATCCCATTAAGTCAGGTTTTAAAATAATTTTTATATATAATTAAGGGAGATTAATCTAAATTATAATAATAAAAGCTTCATCTTTTCACCCCAGTAGAAAGAAGTTACCTACTCATGCTTTAAGTTAAACAAAGAAAAATTTATTACTTAAAATAAAAATTAAATACAATAAAGCTGTAAATAAACAAGCAAGATACTATCTTCTTGGTATCCTTAAGAAAATCCCCAGAAGAAAGTATGAATTTTTCAAATGAAATAGGCCTCAATTTATAGGTAAAATTGGCTATGCGCGTCACGACGCATAAGGCTTGCGCGTCGCGACGCCCGTTGATGCTTGACACGTGGCATGCAGCTGCCGACAGCTGAATTATTGGCTCATCGTCGCGATGCTGACGTCATGCTGACGCAAGGAATGACGTGTGTGTTAGGGTTGGTGCTCGGAGTGCCAATCCGGATCGTATTTATGTCCGATTCATGAATACGATCAATGTCTTTTTATATTATTTATTTAATGGTAGCACCTCTTGTCTTTTATATACATATTCGATCTAATTACGATTATATATCTAATTATGATTAGATTGAAACTAAATCTGATTTAGTGATACGTGTATATTAGACGAAGACCATAGGATTTACAATGTAGTGCGCAGTTACAACGTAGTTTGTAATTGATATTGGGAAGCGTCACTATAAGTTTTATATCCTTAAATAAAGTTCCTGGTGAAGATTTACTAACACGGGTCGGTTAGTAAAATCCATTGAGACTAGTACATGCCGTATATCGTGACTTGGTCTGATGGTTTATCCCAATAAACCATGAGTCTCGAGAGACTCGTATAGACATGTAGGTGTTTATTTGATAAATATTGAACGACTCACTAAAGATTTCCTAATAGATGGTACACTAACGTCAATAGGAATCTTCTCGAGTTGAGCGAGCATAGTGGTCATTCGACTTGAGATACCACAGTGGATATATGAGTTATCCTCCACACTTTGATTGCAGTCACGTCACCGATCTATTTAGATCAGACCTCCGCTTGTTCGTTGGGTGTGGACTGATGCTCATGATATCCAGTGTGTATCAAGATAGAATCTGTCAGTCATGTGTACAGGGCATATGTATCATACACGTGTTTACGATCTAGTAAATCCATGACCGTGGTATAACTTTGGAAGCAAGTTTCGAGTGTTATTTAGAGATCATAAATTTGAAAGTCGACTATATTATACCATAAGGATTTGACGTTCTTATCTATATCTCATGTATAATATGGATAGCCTATGACAGAGGAATTATACGTATGCAATTACCTCGACTTGCATAGTTGTAGGACACAGAGATCGGCGACGCTGTTTCAGGCTCGCGTCCCGGTCGGGAGTACGGAGTAGCCCGCGAGGGACTAAACCAGAGAATAATAGAGTCGCCACCCAGTGTGAACTGGGAAATGATTTAAGGCCGCACTCACCCCTCGTAAGGGAAGACCTCAAACCGTTGGGTTCGGAATGGTCCCTTACTTATGCCACTTGTAATGAACGGATTCGCGCAATAATATAACCAAGTCTACGCAACATACACATGCAAGAATAACCTATGTCTAAGATTGCATACAACCTATATCTAAGTTTGCATACAACCTATATCTAAGTTCACATGCAAAGAAGTAAATCGACATAACGACAAGCGCACAATCTCATGAACACATTAAATAGATAAATGCGGAAATATAAATAGATGATAATTGTCTAAGCGTAAATAATAAAATGATATGATTAATTATGTAGTGCAAAACAAATGATCAAAGAAGCAACATGCATGGAATGTGACGAAAAGAAGGTTTGCGTTCGTATAGCGTTCGGAAACGCGTTCGAACGGGACAAGGCCTGATGCATGATAAAACAGAATAAGTGCGCGTTCGAGTAGCGTTCTGAAACGCGTTCAAACGTAAATGAAACAGAATGTCCACGTTCGTATAACATTCAGAAATGCGTTCGAACGGGTTAAGACCTGATGCATGATAAAACAAAATAGATGCGCGTTCGAGTAGCTTTCATAAACACGTTCGAACGGAATGAGGCAGAATGCATACGTTTGTGTAGCATTTGATGAGTGGTATTTATATCATTATTTCCCACTAATTTAACCTGATATTATGTATAGTTTTTCGGGTTTTGTGAACGTTTTGATGTGTTTTATTGTTATTTTGCAGATAAATAAAGTTTGGAAAGCATTGGAAGCAATTTGGGGCCAAAACAGTGAAAAAGGATGAAAAGGGCATTTTTGTAATTTGTCTGCGTCGCGACGCGCAAGCCGTCTGCGTCGCGACGTCTAACGTGCGCCGCCTGCTAACTTGCGCTGGACACGTGGACCAGTCAGAATAAATTTGCTCAAATGCGCCGGATGCTAACGTACGCCGATCATGCTAACAAGCGCCGTGACACGTGTCATCATCAGAATCGATCATGCTAAAATGTGCCTGGACACGTGTCGTGATTCTATGGTGCCGACACTCCTCGTGACACGTGTCACCTTCTGAATGGACCGAATCATTGGTGAATCATCTTCTGCCATGTGTCAAGATGCCATTGGACCGAATCTTACCGCGTGCTACGTGTCGAAATCCTATTGGGCCGACGAAATACGCGTCAATAGTCAACAAGTCAAGCCGCGTGGACCAAGTCAACAGAGCCAGCGTCGCGACGCAAGAAGGAAGTTGGCGTCGCGACTCCAGATGCCGAATTTGCCTATAAATTGAGGCCTTCACCACTTCATTTGGTGTGCTTTCCTTGGGAGCTTTTCCCTGTTTTTAGAGGATTGCATCTAGTTTTGTATATATAAATAATATTTTTAATTATGTATTTTTATTTTCAGTAATAATAGTAGTTCTTCTTCTTCTTCTATTTTCTTTTATGTTTTGTAGTTAAATTTCCGCTGGGGTAAAATGTGAAACATTTAATACAATTATCTAGGTAAATCTCACTTAATTATAATTTATAAATTATAATTTAACCGGATTAATTAATGTCAGACTTTATTTCCGCCTATATGGTCGGGTTAAATATAAATTACTTACCGCCTATATGGCTGGTCTTTATGTGACAGATAATTACCGCCTATATGGCTGGTGTAGTTGGACTAAATGGATTACCGCCTATATGGCTGGTTTTAAATGTTTAATATTATTAATTCCTGAGAAAGCAGAACATAAAATAATTTATATATTATAATAAGTGAGATTCATAGATAAGAAATATTAAATGTGGATCCTCTAACCCCAGCATTTTATTTTATTTTAGGGAAGTGATGAAACACAATATTACTAGGCTTAATAATTGATTTAATTATTTATTGGGTAATTCTTTAGTTTGTTTACTGAGTCTTAAGCTTAATGCCTCTTGTTGTCTGATCACCAATAAGATTGATTTGGTAAACTTAAAATGAACTAGACATATGGATTTTAGGTTTCAGCCTTAGATTCAATAGCCCATGATCTTCCTTGAGGATAGATAACCCTTTAATAGATTTCCTTACATGATAGATATATACTTGTCGGGCGGGGGTAGCCATAATTGGAACTTAATCTTAATGAATCCAGGTAATTTGGTTGACATAGACATATGGTTCAATTGGGTTATACTGGGTATTTGCGTCTGACCATCGACATAGGCTTTTGCATATTTTCGTGTTCCAGGTTAGCAAACTGATTTATTACACATAAATAAGAGAATCAATTCATCTTTATAATAATATTGTGTGGAGTCACGACCATAGATCCTTGAGTCTTTTCTTTTGTTTTTCCTTAGTATTCTCTTTTGAGTCTGTTTTTATTTTATTTTGCAAAACCATATTCAACCAAACAAAAGCAATCAATTCACTTCTCCCTATAATTAGATACCTGTAAATAAATAGTATCAATAATTAATAACAACAGTAGGAATTAAGTCCTCGTGGGATCGATATTTTTATACTACTTGAACGATACGTGCGCTTGCGTTATACGTGTGTGTTTACGCCGGTCAAGTTTTTGGCGCCGTTGCCGGGGACTTATTTTTCTTGAGTTATTAATTTTGAAGCTATCCAATTTACTTGTATCTAATTTTCTTTATTTTTATCTGTAATTTTATTTCTTTCTTTTATTTCAGGTGGTTGAAAAATGGAACACTACTAGGAGATTGAAAGATTACGAGCCTTATAAGAAGATACACCCCACATCTGGGAGCAACAGTCCGGTTTTCTGAGGCCTGTTGTCCAGCCCAATGACTATCACTGGATGGCAGAATCAAGCAATACTACATTTTCTCAACAGAACACAATAGGGAGATGTGACATATGTAATGGTAACCACCCGAGAGATCATTGCGAGTACAACTACAATCTAGGGTGGCAGAGCTATCAAAATCCTTCATGGTACGAAGAACCATCACATTTTCCATCTTATCCACCATCTACCTTCGATTTCCATCAAGAACCAGAACCATCAGAGGAAGATTAGATGGTTGACATGCTTAAAGATTGGTTCAAGAAACAAGATGAAAAGCTGGATACAATGCTTGAAACATGCCAAAATCAATTCGAAAGTATTCAGAGACAATCAGTACTCATTCAGAGAATGACAGATCAAATGAGGCAATCAACAGAGAACCAAAGCTACATACCGCATGGACCATTTTCAGATGACATTGATGAAGCATTCGAGTACCAATCATTTCACAATGACACTTCAACAAAGGAAGAGGCTGAGCAGTATCAACAACCAGAGGTATCAGTTCAGGAGCCTGAACCAGCAAAGTCTCGATTTGATTTTTATTATTCTGACTCTGACGATGATGAGACTGAGCTGTTTGTACCAACTGCATCAACACTTGAGGATGGAATTCTGTATCCTCAAAATGAAGATCTTGGAGATTCCATTGCACAAATGTTTGAAGAAGATCTACCTGAGCCAATCATTTCACCCAAATCAGAGGATGAAGACCTATAATCTGACACATCTTTTCATCCTCAGGTTGACAATTTTGAAGCATGTTTTTCACAGATGACAGATGAAGAGCTGAATGCAGAAATTTTCAAATAAATCTTTGAAGAAAAAGTGGAGCAAGAAGCAGAGCAAATGGGGGAGCAAATGTCTGACCAAATTGAAAATCCAGAGCATTCAGGAGAAACATCGCTGTATCGGGGAGTACAAATCAAAGATATCGCCCAAAAGCTTGACAGAATGGAAATTCCATTCCAAGTCAAGCACCATACGAGACCTCATGATTTTCTTTCTTTCTTTACAGGAACAACTGGAGCAACAAGGAGCAAAAAGGTGGCACAAGCACTAAATGGGACAAATTTGTTTCTGCTACCTTACCGTTGGAAGAGACCCTTCAAAAGCAACGCTCATGGGATTGTCTTTAATCGGACGTCCAAAACGACACTGAAACCGCCTTGACAGATGGATTTCATTCACGTCTGGCTGAAGACGAAAAATTTAGCGCTAGTAGGGAGGCAACCCATGCAATTTGTTGTAATTTCTATTTTTATATTTTGTGTATACATGTTGTAGAGTTTATAATTTTGTGTGTTATTTTTGTAGGGAAAAGCACAAACGAAGCATTTTAAGACAGAAGGAATGGTGTTTGGCAAAGATAAAAGATAATTCATTAGCAATGACTGAGTAAGGAATGGATTCTTGAGACGCATCCTAATGAATTTATACTAAGCGAATGGCTTATTGCGTACACAATTCCATTGCCTTAATTATTACTTTGATTTGCTTTTCTGTTGTAATTATCTTTATTTTTATAGACAGGATCCAGACTTTTTGACCTTTCACGATTTCTTTTGTTGTTTAGCAAACAAACGTCCTCTGGAAGATACTAGTGCTATTATTACTCACCCTTTTCAGGTTCTATAAATTCAACTCATCATTGCACTTTTGAAGACATCTAGAGTAAAAAATGGAATCCACTTCAAGAAGACGAGTTGAAAACATTTGTGTGTTTTGCGGTACTAGTGTTGGTACTAAACCACAATACGTAGAGGCGGCACAAGAATTGGGTCGAGTCTTAGCTGCAAGGAATATGTACTTAATATATGGCGGAGGCAATCTTGGACTAATGGGGATCGTTTCAAAGGCTGTATAGGAATGAGGCAGTCACGTTTTGGGAATCATCCCAAAACCCTTGGCAGAGGCAAATCTTATTGGATAATCAAACGGAGATGAACTAATCGTGCCAGGTATGTCTGAACGATTGGTAGAAATGATTAACCGTGCTGATGCTTTTATCGTTTTGCCATGTGTCTGAGACTTTGACACATGCCATTAATATATGTATTAGTTATTTAATGTAAATAAAAATACATATAATAATAATAATATTAATTAATTATTTAGATATTTAAATGTTAAATATTTGAATAATTAAATAATATTAATATTACATAAATGTTATGCAATATGTTTAATTATTATTGATACATGTGGTATGTTTTAATTAAGCTTAAGGTGTGCAAATTTGATTTGCTAACATAAAGCTTAATAATATTTAATTGAATTAAATTTGAAAATTGACCATTTTGCCCCCCACTAGGTCGGTCATTCCTTTTTTAAATTAGAATTTTTTTTTTCTTTTTCATTTTTAGCAAGCATGGCCGAAATTTAGTCTTCCAAATACCTCTTAAATTCTACTTGATGATTCAAGGAAGAAAAGGAAGAAAATCAAGAAAAAGCTTTAGGAAATTAAGAGAATTAAAGGTAATCCTCAATATCCCTAAGCTTGGAAATCATGTTTCTTGTTCTTGATCATCTAGATAGATTCTAGGGTTTCTTCTTTTCTTAGAATTTGAGTATTTTGATTTGGAGGATGGAATTGAAGGCTTGGTGCATGTGTGAAGTTGATTTGAATGATATTATTATAATATTGGTTCAATTTAATCATTTGATGATATGTTGTCATTCTATAGTATTATGACCACTCTTGTAATGCCTAGAATTATTCTTGGGTGCTTCATTGGTGGTGACTTGGATTGGTGTTGTGATTAATTTTATTAATGTTGAAAAGGTTGGATTAAAGCATGACAAATTGATAATTTTTGTTACAAAATTAGATATGGAAAAAATGGATTTATTGTGATGTAAATGATGTCATATAAATGTATTGGATCTATTTTGGGTGTTGGAACAATTGCCGGAAATTATTTCGGAGTTGAAATAAGTGAAAATGGCGAAAAACGGCGTTACCGGGTGACTTTTGAGCCATTGGGAGACGGCTGCCCAATCAGTGAATTGGTCACTATTCGGGCAGCCCATGAACTGTCCTAATACTGTTGGGGCTGACCTAGGTAGCCCTCATGTGTATTGGCTGGTCGGTTCGGTCAAAAACGCGTTTATGCCATTTTGCGGAAAAATATTTTCGTAAAAGTTTCGCGACATTTCTTAGTTATTTATATCGTTATTTGATATCGAATAAATATGTTTAGGTGAAATATGAATAAATTACTCATATTTGATATTGAATAATTTATTTGGTAATCTTTATAAGTTTTAAAATTATGATTTCACCCGAACCGCGAGCTTCCCCTACGCCCGCGCCAAAACCCCAACAGCGTGTCGGCAGACTGAATTATTGTGTTGACGTCATGCTGACATGATGATGATGCACATGCTGACTTGGTGATGACGTGGCGATGGTGAGGGTTGGCAGTATAGTAACTGAGGCTCGTCATGACGCGAGTTTCCATTTTTGCTCTTTTTGTCCGTTTTTCACCGTTTTAGCCCCGATTTGATTCCATTGAGTCCCGAAAATTTATTTATCTGTAAAATAACACAAAACACATAAAAATATTCACAATACCCGAGAAACTATACAAAATATTAAGTAAGAGGTTCGGTAAATATTGATATATTTTCCGCTTATCATACCTCCAAACCTAACGTTTTGCTAGTCATCGAGCAAAACAAACAAAATAAAATACAATTAAACTAAGCCAATTTCGTAGGGATCACGGTTGTATTTAGCGCATGCAACAAGCCTTTAAACCCCTAGGTGTCTCTAGTGGACGAGTTGTAGTCTCGTGAGGGCTTACAGGGACAATAACCACAAACGTCAATCAAATGTACAATCAAACACACAAAACAAGTTAGTGACTAAACAAGTGAAATTCTTATCCAAGTTAATAATTGTTTTCTTTCTTTCTAAATTACCAAATAAGTAAATTCTCCGATTATTTTTACCATTCTCCATATACACAACCAACAAGGTGTTAATCAATTCATTGTTCCCATAATATTCACGAGTGTAGTTGAAAAGATAGTAATATTTTTGTCCTAAAGTTATATCAGAATTCACACCTTTTTGGCAATGGAAATTTTTCTGAATTTTTTTTATAACATCTTCAATCCATGTAGCGAGCTTTGGGCCTCTCACTCCCAAGCCAGTTGGCTTTAGGGCACTAGGTGTTAAGACACCCATACAGACTTAATTACTCGGATCTCAGATGTTTAAAGGTACTACCGTTTGACGCGAACAATCACTGCTTACTGAGGCAAGACGTTTGGTTACTAAGTAGAAACTTTATTATTATTAACTCGGGCTTTTCCGTTTGACGGGAACAATCACTGCTTACTGAGGCAAGATATCCGGTTACTAAGTAAAAGCATGGTTAATTATTTATATACACATTTTTCTTTTTTTTTTTTTTTTCCATTGCTTTCAAATGCTTCCTCCAATAAACTAGATCACTAAATATTACAAACTTTTCACTTATGACCCATGTCCGTATGTTACCATGCATATTGATAATACCTGTCAAATAAGCATATGAAGTTTAAATTTAAGTCAATATTATGGAGAATTCACGAATTTAAATAATTCAAAAGGAAATAAAAAAAAATTAACTTGTTACGAATTAGGTTGAGATACGTCTCAGGAGTGGAAATTCCTTACACAGCTATCTCAAAACCCAATTCCACCTGGTTAGTCAAGTTAAAAACATATTTTTTTTTTCATTTTGACTAAAAACCAAGCAAAAATAACATAACGAAAAATAAAAATAAGATACTAGTCAACTATTCTCCACCCTCAAACCTAATTGAGACATTGTCCCCAATATCTAAAAAGAAGAAGAAGAGTTTAGAAGACAGTACCTGGTTAGCGTGGAATTGTGCATTTAAAAAGAAAATTAAAGGTTAAGATCAATATTTATCCGACGCTTCTTACCACGATCATTGCCAGACCAGTTTATCTTGGAAAGGATATGGTCAATTTGTGTTTCAAAGGTTAAGATTTGGTCAATTAAATCATTGACTATTCTGGCAGTGAAGAGGATATCTTTTACGGGTTTTGACAGAGCCCATTTCTTTGGGCATCTTCAAGAAACACAAAAAGAAAGTCAAAAAATCCATCAACATTAAATAGTCCAATTGGTTTATGGTGTATGTTCAAGTTCGTCTAAGATAACACTGTGAAAATTTCCTCCATCGTACCCAAGCCACCTGTCAAAGCAATAAAAGCATCAGCATGGTTGTACGCACTGCATTTTTGTATATAAGTCCCTATGATGAGTCTCACATGGAGACACTACCTCTTTAAATTTTGGAAGTAGCGGGAAACGGACGTCGGAAGGGAAGAGTCAGAAATTGACACCTTGTTGGATTTAATTCGCTTGTTTAGCTGTGGGATCGCTTGTTGGACCTCTGTTTTAAAACACATCCTGGACCTAAACCCCCGCAATACACTGACACCTGCCTTATACACACACACACACACATGTTATAATACACCTAAAGCCAAACCAATAAACACAAATAGACTCAACATAAACACACGCCCCCTAACAATACACACATATAAGCCACGCACAGCCAACTAGTGAGCAATTCACCCTCACCGACCCATTCAACAAAACAAAAAAACCCCACACAGCCGAATAAGACACACCTAAAACACACCATCATAACCACCAAAATATCATTGAAACCAGCCCCTGAAGTCAGCCCCTGAACACACCCAAACCAGCCCCTGAAGTCAGCCCCTGAACACACCCAAACCAGCCCCTGAAGTCAGCCCATGAACACACCCTAACCAGCCCCTAAAGTCAGCCCCTGAACACACCCAAACCAGCCCTTGAAGTCAGCCCCTGAACACGCCCAAACCAGCCCCCGAAACACACCCAAATGCCCCTAAAAATTGCCTCTGAAACACACGCCCAATGAGTCCATTCACGCCCATCACCTTCCAAATTAAACAAAAAAACACATGCTAAAATCAAGACAAATCACATTCCCTAATTAAAAGATACAAATCAAATCTCATCAAACGCTTTCGTATTCTATTAAAATACATACCTAAATAAAACAAATCAGATAAAATCAAATATATCATCTTCCTAATCAAATCAAATCATATCTAATCACTTCTCTAATTAAAAGATTTTCCCTATCACACACTAATTGAAAATATCTCCCATAATTACAAAAATCTTTTCCCTTTTCACACAAGGTAAACCCTAACCTTTTCCTATAAAAAGAAGCCTAAACCCAACCTTGAAACCCCTAGATCATTCTCACAAAAAATACAAAGAAAATAGCCACGCACATTCACACCCCTCTCAACTCCACTCACGCATAAACCCTCCACAAACCAACAGCCCTCACGCTTCAACACATTACCCACTCACGCAAACAACCAATACACCTCACGTATCAACACACAGCCCTTTAACTCAAGTCATATAGTCCCTAGACATTCACGCATAACATAGAGAAATTCTCCTAGTTGATTCACGTAAAAACACAATCAAGATAGCCTTCCCTCACTACCGCATCTAGCCTCCCATTCACGCACCATAAGCCTTCCACAAACTACCCAGTCCATTGCCGCAAATCACCCTCCAAAAAATGCCCTGTGAACACCGAATAAACAGCCTAACCTGTCCCCAAAATCACCGAACAAACACCCCATAAACTGTCCCCCAAAATCACCGAACAAACACCCTTTAAACTGTCTCCCAAAATCACCAAAAACAACCTCTAAAATGCACTCCCTAAACACCTAAACTGCCTCTGAAAATTGCCCCTGAAGCCACTGAAACTGCCTCTGAAAATTACCCCTAAAGCCACCGAAACTGCCTCTGAAAATTACCCATGAAGCCACCGAAATTACCTCTGAAAATTACCCCTGACCACAGAAAATAGCCCCTGAAAACACAGCCCCTGACCACCGAAATTGCCTCTGAAAATTACCCCTGACCAGCGAAAATCACCCCTGAAACTGCACTATAATATCACCGAAAATAGCCCCATAAAACTGCACCTTAAGACACCCCAAATATCACAAAATAGTGAGCCAATACCCCGACCAGAAAACAGTAGTAAAAACATAAGAAACAGCGACCCGAAACAGCAAAGCGACGAAGGAAAATAGAAAATCAGTGAACCGGAAGAGTTACAGATTGTTAGCCATTCCGACAACCGCGTACCGCACTTTCGAGAGACGACAAAAGAGGTTAGACCTGAGGGCACCTTATTTATTTATTATCCTTTATTTTCATTTTTTTTTAGTACTTTATTTCATATGAGTATTGTGGATTGGTGCATGATGTGATTTCCGGATGAACGGAATATGTGTTCTCTCTTGTGGTATATCGGATGAAAACTCGACGTAAATTCTGTAGCCGAATCCGAATGGACGGTATTGCGGTTTGCACTTGGGATACAATGCCACGTACCACTTGAGAGATTCACATGTTTCGTTTCATCCAACCTTGCGTTTTAAGCATGATTTAGTCTAATAAGTTATTTATTTTTAAGCATGATTATGATATTTATTTACGCATGATTTAGTTATTTGCTTTCGCATTAGGAATTTAATTTGCATTTACGTTTAAGTTGTTATTTATTTATATTGTCGTGTTTATTGATTTAATGCGTTTATGTACTTGCGTGCTTGCCGTTATGATGACTTATTTTTAAAGCATGCAAACTTAGATATATGATTTCTTTTTACGAATGCGAACTAGACGTAGGTTATTCTTGAATATATATGTTGCGTAGACTTGGTTAAATTATTGCACAAATCTTTTCATTACAAGTGGCATAAATAAGGGACCATTCCGAACCCAACGGTTTGAGGTCTTCCCTTGCGAGGGGTGAGTGCGGCCTTAAATCTTTGTCCCAGTTCACACTTGGTGGTGACTCTATTATTCTCCGGTTTAGTCTCCCATGGGCTATTCTGTACTCTCGACTAGGCCGCGAGCCTAGAACAACGTCGTCAAGTTCTGTTGTCTACAGTCTGGCGACTCCACTGAGGATAGAGAATTGGCCCCGAAATAATGTCTTGTAATGATTGTGATTTGTGCTTTAGTTAACCGTGTCTACCATGGGTTGAATGGGTTTAATCAAAGGCATTGTTAGAGTTAAGTAATGGTTTGGTGTCTTCTTCATTCACTACCTTTCTATAAGGAAAAGCTGTGAAGGCACCTAGATAATGATTCACTCGAAGCTTACTATGATGGACTAATTTGGAGGACTTGTTGTCTATTCCTGTCACTAAGGCGATAAGAGCCTAAGAGGCTTGGGTATTTAAGAGAGTTCGCTCCACCCTCCCTCTGGGGAATCTACAATAGGAAATCCATTTGACAGTCAGTCACGCACCATAACTCGTTGGCACGTACCTTAAGGTATAAAAAAGGTGCGCTCACTTGGTCGCTTGAACCCTTGAGTGGGGAGTCCTAGTTGTGGGCAATCCTTCATCAGCGGGAGCCTTTGCCCATACCCCTATAAACCTATGTATGAACTGTAGTTGTAAGACCTATAGAAACTATTCCTCTATGTTTGCGTTTAGGACCATTGTCATTTGGATTCAGTTGGAATTTTTGTCATGAGGTATGGGCTTGTTGGGCCATTTAAACTGGGACGAGTCCATGCTTTATGGCAATTAGGCCAAAAGCGTCTAAAATGCCAATGGGCCATTTTGTGTTCATGCCTCTTATCATTTGGAGTTGTTTAGCCATGTTATCGCAAAAATGTAAACCTGTTGGGCCTTTTCAACTGGGACAAGTTTGCACCTCGCAATAGCATGATTGAATGCTTTAAAATGATAATGGGCCAACTTATATATTCCATACATCGCACGCATCTCATGCACCTCATGCATACACGCATCATGTTAACCATTGTGTCTAAAAGCCATCATAGATACCCGTTGGTTAGGAAGGAAGGAAGACTCGTCAAAAGACCGTCAGCCAACATGAGCGAGTCAATCAACGAGGAATCCCGCCTGGATCAATTGGAGACCAAAGTAACCAAAATTATTGAGCAATTGCAAGTTTTGACCAATGCTGTGGCCAGTTTGACCGTACCCCTTATAGCCAATAACAGAAAGTTGTGCAACCAGAATGTAAAGATTATTGGGGAACCTTCAAAGACCAAACCCACTCCTACTGAGGTTGCCTCTATTAGAAACAGACGATTCTCCAATCTTAGTAGACCTTTGTTAGAGGTGTTTGAAGAGCTGAAAAGGCAAGGACTCTTAAATCCCTTAGAGCCTAAACCACTTCCAAACCCTGTGCCACGCTACCTTAACCTAAACCTTTACTGTTACCTCCATCAGCAAAAAGGCCACAAAACTGACAAATGTACCCGCCTTAGGCATGAGATGCAAAACCTCATTGATTCCCATAAAATACCCGACCTAGAAAAAGGGCAACTCAACACGCATAGAAAACCTCCACCCACCCACATGATCAACTCCGGCCTACCTGACAGCCTTGTCCTCCAAACTCATAACCACCAAACTTCTCGTATGGGGATATGAGACAACAGTGGTAAAGGTGAAATAGAGCAGATAGGGGATTTCTCGGAAAACTTCTCGGACAGTAACGAGAAAGAAGTTGTAAAAAGAGAGAATCTGATGGTCGAAGGAAGCAAGAAGACGGGGGAAGACGAAGTTGCAAATTATGGAGATGTTTGTTTCCCTGATCTTATTCAATTGTGATCCAGCATTTATTAATAATAAGGATATTGACTTCGCTACTTGTTCGAACCTTTTCTTAATGATAATAAAGACGTTCATTTCGCTTACTTGCCTGAGTCTCTTCCTTTCACCCTGCAACATGAGTATATTTGACAAAAGTATTCAACCCTGGTACTATGATCCTCAGTGATGTTTAGAACACCGGGAATCCTCGGAAGAAGCAAGCAGAAAAGACAGGATAGCCATTCGGAAATTGGGAAATGAGGCGGTGAGACTGTCAGATTTAGAAGGGAATGAGTGCACCGAGTTGATCAACGTAGACAGATTGAAGCAGTACTTTGCCTGAGGAAGAGAAGACCGAGCAGTCACCAAGGGAATTGACAGAAGACCTAACCAAACGGGATAAGAAATTCACCCATGCATGCATGCATACACGTAACGCACTGACATTTTTCTTTGTTTTGTTTTGTTTTATTTTGTATTAACAGGTTTCAACGAAGAAAAAGAGAAAGTGGCGAAGGCAAGCCAACCAGAAGCAGCAACAATATAGTGTTATCAGTTTCAGGAATGAATCAGTGTCAGTTTCGGGAATGAATCCCCGGGTTGAGGCTCATATCAGTGTTAGTTTCGGGAAGGAATCCCAAGGTTGAGGCCCATATCAGTATCAGTTTCAGGAAGGAATCCCAGGGGGCGAAGCGCACATTATCAGCAGTGGAGAGGAAGAATTATGTGGAGTGAGTGAGTGAAAGAAAAAAAAAAGAGAAGTCTTTTATGGTTAGACATATGTCCAGTGATGACATTGTTTGCTCTAGGGAGAAACCTTAGAAAAGATAAGTGCGAGATGTACTCTCATCCAGTATTCTGAGTGGTTGATCACGACTAGACTCGCGAGCACTTGATTACGGGATCTTAGCAGTAGAAGCCTGAATAGTTGGCGAGATGACTAGTTGAAGAGATGGTAGATCAGTGAATCACCGTTTGCTTGGATGTCCATCCTGGTTTACTTATGCTACGATATATGATATGGTTGGAAACAAATAAAAAGTTTCTGCAATGAAAGGAAAAGAAAAAAAATAGACCGCCTATAACCGATAAGCGTGAAGCTACCCATGGGCGAGTATTAGGACCACTATGAGGAGAAATGCTACCTTAAAGGGTAGGTGTGTCAAAGAAAGAAAAAGAAAGAAAAGAGAAAAAGAAAAAAGGAAAAAAAAGAAAGTTCAAAAATGAAAAGAAAGAAAAGAAAGAGACAAGAGAAAAAAGAAGAAAACCATATCACGTTGAGTACGAGGAAGTAATCACAGAGTGTGATCAAGACATCTAGATTGGTTAGACCCACTGATCCAATTCTCCGAGACAAAATCATCGAGTTGGCTTACTTAAGGATTAAGCTGCGAAAGAGCCTTGGCACACACACACTAGGAGCCTAGTTCAGATCACTCATACAGACGATCAGATTTGAGTGTATTAAGTACTTTGAAGGTTCTCTGGTTTCGACACGAAGCATCCGTTGAGGACGAAAATATGTTTAGCTATCAGGACTATCTCGTGAGAGCCAATACAGCGTGTTGATATGCAATATCACATCAGTATCAGTTTGGGGGCGAGGCCCGCATCAGTATCAGTTTGGAGGCGAGGCCCACATTACTATCAGTTTGAGGGCGAGGCCCACGTCAGTATCAGTTTGGGGCGAGGCCCACATCAACATTGTCAGTATCAGTTTTGGGGATGAGTCAATGGGGCGAGGCCCACATCAGTATTGTCAGTATCAGTTTTGGGGATGAGTCCCGGGGGCGAGGCCCACATCAGTATCATCATCAGTTTTGGGGATGAGTCCCTGGGGCGAGGCCCACATCAGCATTGTCAGTATCAGTTTTGGGGATGAGTCCCGGGGGCGAGGCCCACATCAGTATCAATATCAGTTTTGGGGATGAGTCCCTGAGGCGAGGCCCACATCAGCATTGTCAGTATTAGTTTTAGGGATGAGTCCCGGGGGCAAGGCCCACATCAGTATCAATATCAGTTTTGGGGATGAGTCCCAGGGGCGAGGCCCACATCAGTATTAATATCAGTTTTGGGGATGAGTCCCGAGGGCGAGGCCCACATCAGCATCAGTATCAGTTTTGCCGGGTATGGCACTCCGGGTATGGAGACATTACAGCGACGCCTTGGGTATGAGGTCTAGTATGCCAGGTATGGCCCTCCGGGTATGGAAACATAACTGCGACACCTTGGGTATGGGGTTTAGCATGCCAGGTATGACACTCCGGGTATGGAGACACTACTGCGACACTCTGGGTATGGAGATGCAACAATGACACATTGGGTATGGGGTTTAGCATGCCGAGTATGGCACTCCGGGTATGGAGACACTACTGTGACACTCTAGGTATGGAGATGCAACCGCGACACCTCGGGTATGGGGTTTAATACGCTGGGTATGGCACTCCGGGTATGGAGACACAACCGCGACACCATGGGTATGGGGTTTAGCATGTCGGGTTTGGCACTCCGGGTATGGAGACACTACTGCGATACTCTGGGTATGGAGACGCAACCACGACACCTCGGGTATGGGGTTTAGCATATGGAGACACTATTGCGACACTCTGGGTATGGAGACGCAATCGCGACACCTCGGGTATGGGGTTTATCATGCCGGGTATGGCACTCCGGGTATGGAGACACTACTGCGATACTCTAGGTATGGAGAAGCAACCGCGACACCTCGGGTATGAGGTTTAGCTCGCCGGGTATGGTACTCCTGGTATGGAGACACTACTGCGACACTCTGGGTATGGAGACACAACCGCGACACCATGGGTATGGGGTTTAGCATGCCGGGTATGGCACTCCGGGTATGGAGACACTACTGTGATACTCTGGGTATGGAGACGCAACCGCGACACCTCAGGTATGGGGTTTAGCACGCCGGGTATGACACAATCAGATTAACTCAGTTCAAAGTAACAAGCAAGTCAAGTGGTAGCTAGCGAGCCAGGTAAGTAAAAATGCATTGCATAACTTTGATAGGATTGTCATTGTCACACACTGCACAAGTCCCATCAAAGTGGGGGCGACTGTAGGCACTGCATTTTTGCATATAAGTCTCTATGATGAGTCTCACATGGAGACACTACCTCTTTAAATTATGGAAGTCGCGGAAAACAGACGTCGGAATGGAAGGGTCAGAAATTGACACCTTGTTGGATTTAATTCGCTTGTTTAGCTATGGGATCGCTAGTTGGACCTCTGTTTTAAAACACATCATTGACCCAAATCCCCGCAAAACACTGACACCTGCCTTACACACACACACGTTAAGATACACCTAAAGCCAAATCGATAAACACAAATAGACTCAACATAAACACACGCACCTTAACAATACACACACATAGGCCACACACAGCCAACCAGTGAGCAATTCACCCTCACCGACCCCTTCAACAACAAAAAAATAACCCCACATAGCCGAATAAGACACACATAAAACACACCCCCATAACCACCAAAATATCCTTAAAACCAGCCCCTGAAGTCAGCCCCTGAACACACCCAAACCATGTTGGGTTTTCTAGGTCAAACCAAGATCAAATTAAGCATATAAACGTGTGAATACATCAAAGTAAAGTTGCAGAAATACTCACTTTTACCGGCTTTGCGATGTGAAGAACATAAAAATTTTCCCCTTGAGACTCTCGGCCAAGCTCCTTGGTTGTCCTTCTTGTGTTTTTCTTCAAGCTCCAAGCTTTGAGAATGATTCTATGCTCATGAATGGGTTTCCCAATCACCTTTGTAAGACTCCTTGGATGTGCTAGCATCATTGAAAAATTGCAACAATTTTTCTATTTCCCTTGTGTAACTCTCGGCCATGAGAGAAAAATGGAAAATGAGAGAAAAGCTTCCAAAACCGTGAGTAGGGCGAGAGAAGAGATGAGTGTGTTGTGTGTGTGATGATTAAAAAAAAGTCATATACCAAATAATAAATAAATGGTAAAAGTCAATCAATCCATCACACAAATGTGTTGCACAAGCAACCATCAAATCCCATCAACTTCCAACAACCAAAAAGTGAGGTGAAAGACAAGTGACGTGACTTGATGTGACAAGTTGGCCCCACTTGATTCAAAATACGAGTGGGCCCGCAACACATCCCGGGATCGGATTCGCTAATTCCAAATAAATAAATCAAATTTAATTAAATAATTATGCCTAGCAATATTACTATTCACGTCGCTAGCGAATTAATTCTAAATCAATTCGTTAGCTCGAATTAAAATCTAATTTTAATTCCGCGTCGAAATCTAATTTCGTATAATATATCGAATATATTATTTTATCGATTAATTCCAAATTAATCGTTCTCTCTCCTTAAATAGTATTTTATCCAAGATAAAATATCTCCGCAATTAATCCCAGATTAATTTTCTCTCTTTAATAATTAATCCCAGATTAATTATGTCCGAGTCATACGTCATCGGTGAATCTTCAGGAAGCGACCCATGAGATCCATGGATATGTTGGCAGTAAATCCGATCGTCGGACTATCCGAACACGTACGTACCTAGTACTACGTTTTTACCGATTTACAAGACATGGTTGGCTTCTAGCAAAGCACCGTGGCTTCCCAATTCTCCAGAAATATTCTTAAAGGAATATATAATCTATATCAGGCGTAGTATACATAGTATTGTGTATTGCGATCCAGTATCGGATGTCACGTGCTAGGCCTGAGGCTAGAATTGTGTTTGCCCCGTACGAAGCACATATCGGATATCTGGTAACTAGTCTATATAATCGGATAAGCATTACCTAGTCATATTATCCCGATAGCTGCAGCATATAAGAGTACCAGTTCCGTATCCTACGTGACCATCATCTCCATATGACTGAAGTGATACTTCCATCTTGACATCACACCCAATACACTACGATTCTCAATATACCCAGAAGAGATGTACACAGAACCTGTTAAAGCCCTGGACGACCAAAAACAAATTATATTGATTGTCGCAAGTATTAGCGATGCAAGTCTCAGGTTAAGACCAAATACACCTACCCTGATTCGGAATTCCGAGGGGTCTATCCAGAGCAAATCTGTTCCCGTACCATCGGTAAACACAACCTCCTATTACACTTGCATGAGTATCCAATACCCAAATATATGAGAACTATGCCGTTATGCTCCCATAACACGCACAAGTACAATACTAGTCTATTCCGCATTATCGATGTCCAATCTCGATAATACTACGAGTAGGGATATTTAATGATTAAACCTTTGTGGATTAATACTGTCTCATATCTTATTAATCCGGAACTAATCATATGGACTTTTATCATTTATATATCCCAGTAATCCAATTACAACTGATAAAAGAGCAATTTCCTTTGTCACATAGTTAATTTGTACAACAATACAATGTTCTGTACAAATAGTAATGCTATGGGTCATAATTGTCCAACAATCTCCCACTTGGCCTATAGCCAATCACTCAAGTGTCCTACACTTGAACTATGTACGGGTCGCTCAAACTTATGCTGAGAAAAATGCTTTTGTCAGCGGATTTGCAAAATTATCATCTGATGTGATTTATTCGATCATCACATCGCCACGATGTATGATCCGAACGAATCAAATGAATAGTTGAAGTATATACTTGGATCGTTGATGAGACCATTAATTCTTTAGCCTGTGATGTAGCCTAGCTCAGCTGCTAACAGAACTACTCCTAATCCAATTAGGATTATAAAGATCCAAAGTGCTTCAATTGCTGCCTCAGTTGCAGCAATATTCCGCTTTTGTTGTTTATTTGGCAACAGTATCTTGCTTGGAAGATTTCCAGCTCAGTGTTCCGTTGTTCAAACTATATAGTACCTTTCTTTTGCTTTCTTTCTCCATAGCATAAGAAAGCATCCTTAGTTCATCTAAGATACTTAAGGATGTTCTTAACATCAATCCAGTGACCATCACTTGGATTGGCCCTGATTGTCACTCTATATGCTCAAAGCATATGAGACACCAGGTCGCGTACATATCTTTCAATGTACGAGTTCTCGGAGAGTGTCAACAACTTTTAGATCTATCCCAGTAGATCCTTATTCCTAGAATCAAGGTTGTCTCTCCCAAGTATTTTTCGGAGAATTTTCATGAAAGCCAAGCTTTCACCGATTATATTATGGGAATGTCATTTCCAAGAAATGATATATCATCATTATATAAGACAATCATTGTCAGTGAGCTCCCACTAACCTCCTTATATACATAAGAATCATTTTCATTTTTGAATTAAATCAAACACTATTATGATTACATCAAAACGATGATTCCAAGAATTCAATGCTTGCTTCAATCCATAAATGGATTGAATTAACTTGCAAACCTTGTTTGCTCATTTTGGTACGACAAAACCGTCAGGATGTTGTAAACATCCTCCTAAAGGTTTCCATTTAAGGAAAGTGATTTTGACGTTTAGCTGCCATATTTCATAAATGAAACATGCAGCATTAGAAAGCATTATCCAAATGGATTTAACCATGACAACGGGTAAAAGGTTTCGTCGTAATCGACACAATGTTGATAACGATAACTTTTCGCTACAAGCCTAGCTTTATACGTTTGTATGTTGCCATCCATGTTTGTCTTCCTTGAAGACTTATTTAGTACCAATAGGCACAATGCCTTCCGGTAACCAGTTTCCAAACTTGATTGGTATACATGGAATCCATTTCGGACTTCATGGTACTTTGCCATAATAGGGAGTCGATACCTTGTATCACTTCCTCATACGTAGTCGGTTTGTCTTCTTCAATAAGATTGACATCTTAATGAGGTGAGATCAGAAACCCATACCTCCCAGGTTGTTTTCTGACTCTCTCCGACTTACGTGGTTCTTGTGTATTTGAAGATTGTGGTATAAATTTCATCCCTGATGAACTGTTTGTGTTCCATTAGGACTCGGTTCCTGGAACAGTATTACTACGATTTTCATCGAGTTTTACTTTCCTCCCACTTACCACTGCATATAGGTATTCCTCTTAGAAAAACTGCATGGCAAGCAACAATTACATTGTTCTGTTGTGAGTTGTATAAGTACTATACTTTGGTTACCCTAGGATAACCTACAATTAGGCACTTATCCGATTTGGGTACTAGTTTGGTATCATCCAAACATATGCCTAGCATTCCCAAATCTTCAGGAATTAGAAAACCCGGTTTCTTTCCTGTTCATATCTAATATGAAGTCTGTCAAACAGATTTTCATGGAACCTTATTCAAAATAAGTCTCACACTAATTTAATGCATATCCCTAGAAGGAAAATGGTAGCTCAGAGCGACTCATGATTAACCTTACTATGTCCAACAAGGTTCGGTTTCTCAGTTCGGACACACCGTCGAATTGAGGTGCTCCGGGAGGAGTCCACTGTGAAAGAATACTATACTCTTTCAAATAATTGAGAAATTTATCAGTTAAATATTTTCCATTACGGTCTAACCGTGACGGTTTTATACTTTAGCAGATCTATCTATCTACTTCGTGTCGAAACTCTTTGAATTTATCAAAAGTTTTCGATTCGTGTTTCAGAAGAAACACATAACCATAACGTAATGCCACATCCGTAAAGGTTACGAAGTGTTTATATCCACCTCTAGCCTAGCTAGATATGGGCCCACTTACGTCACTATGAACGAGGGCTAACAGATCGATGACACTTGCACTTTTACCAAGTAAAAGGTATTTTAGGCACTTTGCCCAATAAACTAGATTCGTAGACATCATTTGAATAGGATCAAATTCGTCCTAGTATCCACTCTTCAAAAGTGAAGATATACGAGTCTTGTTTAATGTGTCCCAGAAAACAATGCCACAAATAAGTCTCATATGATTAATTCAGTTTGAGCTATTTGTTTTTCATGTCATAAGTTTGAGATTCATTTATATTCAAAATATAAATACTGTTATTCACATCTAATGTGTTTATCTCAATATCATCTTTATAAAATAAAACACTTTAGTGTTCTAGAATATAAAGGCATACCCGCAACGAGTTATACTCTGATATAGAGATAATATTTTTAGTCAAACTAGGTACATTATAACAGTTTCCTAATTTAAGTACATACCCTAACAGTAGTTCCTAAACTTAGGTTTCTACGATTAAAACAACGACTCTTGTCCCGTTTCCGATTCGCAGATCAATCTCAACTGAAGTCAGTATCCTGCTTATCAGTAGATTCTGCACATCAGTACATATTTATGTACCACATCTAGTATCAAAAATCTAATTTTGAAACTAGTAGTGAACGTGTTTATGAAAAACATACATGAAGTCAGAGCCTTGCCCCGCCTTCATTTCCTTTATGTCTGCCTTGTCCATACGGCAGTCACGCATCTAGTGATCCCGTTTGCCACAGTTTAGGCAGATATATTGGGATATGTCATTTGTCTTCCTATAAGACTGTGATGATTTTGCCTTTGCCCCTTTTAGAAGCTCTGGCTCTGCCTCCTAGAGCATAGCCATCAACTCTCCAAGAGTTTACTCTCGGTTCAAAATGAACCTGCCCCAGCTTTTGGGTAGAGACTATAAGATCAAATCTTTGGTAGTCTCGGCCATGTCGGTAATGCCCAGCTAACCTAGCTGATCGATGTCAGCAATCATCTGCGACACCTAGTGCTCGACATATGTACCCTCTGACATACATGAGCAAAAGAGCTTCTATTGCAATTATTGCTTCTAAGATCTAAGAATAGATCTATGAAGATCTTTAATTTCATCATCATGGTACAAGGATATAATCCTTAATCTGACGACATAATTAAAGTGTCATTGCATCTAGCATAAAGGATTGAGCACTAAAGTTATCATCACATTAATCTTCCAAAGATCATGTTCTACTATTTGCTTAACTCCGGGCTTAGGCCCAAGAGGTTGCTCTATCAAATAGAGTAACTTCTTAGTTCTCAGGACTATCCTGAGGTTTTATTCCAAATCCGAAAATTAAAGCCGTTTAAAGACATTTTCACCCAGGTTTATGTTTTAAACGCTAATCTTTCAGTTATCTTGATTGATATAGTCTAACTATCCAATCAACGATTTTGGGTACAATTAAATACAATGATTACTATAGTCTAACTATATAATGAACTATAATTTAATTGGTTAAATTCAAATATATTGATTACTATAATCCAATTATATAATCAACTATAAATGAAATAGTTTGAATACAGTCCAATTGTTTAATTAAAACAACGATTAAATATTAGTCCAACTAATATATATTTAAATTAATTAATGACGAAAAATTGAAATGAGCGCGTATTGGCAAGTCTCTAAACAAAATTGAAAATTTAATACCTGCCTCCCACTATTTCTCGGCGAGCCTCTAACCCTCTATTGAGTACTCGGGAAACCTTGTTTACTAGTGGGCTAGGATCCCGTTAAATAACACACAACCTTGACTTTGGCCAACAAGCTATATGATATTTAACTAGGTAGATCTCTAAGATCAATTGGATCTCATCAGATTCCTAGATCCATTAGGTGGACATCCAAATCCGAAACATATATATAATATATGCCAATATATCCGATATATTGCCTAACCTTTTTCCTCTGAATCAATTAAGCCTTGGCTTTGGCACAACAAACTTAGTGATTCCAGTTAAGCGGGACCCATTGACCTTGGAAAGCTTCGTAATCGATGTCGATGGACAAGAAGTGATCTTGACTTTGGCCAACAAATCACAACTTGGACAAGACATGCGATATGGAACAAAGCCTTCATGATTCAAACACATCCGCGATGGACAAAGGTCTTGACTTTGGCCAACAACCAGTGCCAATTTGATCTTGAGAATGAATCATTCAATGGAAGGAAAAACGCTTAATATTTGTTGAGGGTTTTTCGCGTAATTGTCAACCAATTAATTATCTTTGATTAGGTCTCATCATACACCCTTAAACATGCATTCTAAAAGCATAATAAGGCGCGGCGTATAAATAAATTAATAATGATATGCGGATGGATATTAAAACTTTTGTTCCTAGAACAAATCTCTTCCTCCTCTCTCCCGCTAGCACAAATCTTACTCTAAACCATTACATAACATTTCTAAAGGAACCTCATTTACATGAGGGGAATAGGTGAGAAGAGAAATTCAAAGAGTCAAGAGGTAATAGGTTGGACACGCAGGTCCTGTTGGATAATATGACCCATATCGTCACTATTTGTACAGATCACGGTGTTGTTGTACAAATTAACTATGTGACAAGGAAATTGCACTCTCATCATTTGTGATTAAATCACCATAGATATATAAATAAAGAGAGGTCCATATGATTAGTTCCTGGATTGAGATGACATGAGACAGTATCAGTCCACGAAGGATTAATCATTAAATATCCCTAGCCGGAGTATTATCGAGACAGGACATCGATAATGCGGAATAGGCTAGTATTGCACTTGTGCGCGTTGTGAGGGCACAACGGCATAGTTCTCATATATTTAAGTATTGGATACTTATGCAAGTGCGATAGGAGGTTGTGTTCACCACCGATGGTACGGGAAACAGCTTCGCTCTGGATAGACCCCTCGGAATCCCATTGTATTATGACTTTGTGTCTATGGGAGGCCGAAATCAAGTAGGTGTGTATAGTCTTAACCTGAGACTTGCATCGCTAATACTTGCGATAATCGGTAGACTTTGGTCTTGTGGTACAGGGCTTTAACCGGTTCTTCTGCGTACACCGCTTCTGGGTTTATCAGAGAGTCGTAGTGTATTGGGTGTGATGTCGAGACGGAAGTATCACTTCAGTCATAGTGGAGATGATGTCACGCAGGATACGGTATTAGTCTCTTAAGTGCTGGCGGCCATCGAGATATTATGACAAGGTCATGTATATCCGATTATAGAGACTAGTTACCAGACATCCGACATGTGCTTCGGACGGGGCAGACACTTATCCAGCCCCAACCCTAGCACGTGACTATCCGATACTGGGCCAATATACACAATACTACGGTATACTACGCTTGATACAGATCTATATATTCCTGTAAGAATATTTCTGGAGAATTGGGTAGGCATGGCGTTTTGCTAGAAGCCAACCTTGTCTTGTAAATCGGTATAAACGTAGTACGAGGTGCTTACGTGTTCGGATAATCCGACGACCGTATTTACTGCCAACATATCCGGAGATCTCATGGGTCGCTTCCTGAAGATTCACCGATGATGTATAACTCGCACTTTGATTAATCTGGGATTAATTAGTAAAGAGAGAGATAATTTATAGAGATAGAAAATTAATCTGGGATTAATTACGGAGATATTTTATCTCGGATAAATATATCGTTTAAAGAGAGAGAACGATTAATTTGGAATTAATCGATAAAATAATATATTTGATATATTATTATTAAGTTGGATTACGACGCGAAATTAAAATTGATTTAATTCGGGCGAACGAATTAATTTAGAATTAATTCGTTAGCGATGTGAATAGTGATTTCGCTAGGCGTAATCATTTAATTACGACGCGATGGAAAATTCGTTAATTTGGAATTATCGAACCCGAGCCCGAGAAGTGATTGCGAGCGCATTCGTATTTCGAATTCGAGCGCGACACACAAGTCACATCAAGCGTCAAATCGCTAGTCGCATCAATTGTCAAATCACTTGTCACTTTAAGTGATGTGACATGACATGTTGTCACTTTAATAAAGTGACTTGATGTGAATAGTAAAAGTGATGGGTGAAAAGGTGAAAAGCATTGATTGTCTTTTGCTTTTTGTTTTTTTTTTGCTATAAAGAAAATGTTTAATATATATATATTTATTTGTTTTTTGAAAATAAATAAAAGATATATTATTACATTTTCTTTTCCCTCCTTTACAAGATTCGGTCCTCTCTCTCTCCTCATTCACGATCTCTCATCTCCCTCTCTTTTCTTCTTCTTCTTCTCACGGCTTCAAGCCGATTTCTTGACAAAAAGTTTCTGGTTTTGACCGAAATTTTAGAAGCAAATGAAGAATAGTAGTGCTAGCACACACCTAGGGTTATATTATGGTGATAGGGAAACGAATTTGTGAGTTTGGAAAGCTTGAAGCTTGGAGCTTCAATGGAGTCTTGCATGGCCGAATGAACAAGGAGGAAGAAGGCTCAAAATCGTGCAGTCCACTTCATCAAGAAGCCATTGCCGAGCTTCATGGTGGAGCAAAAATGCAACTTGTTCTTCCTAGTATCAAACCCATCAATGTGAGTATGTAATCCGCCTTACTCCTTTGTGTATTCAACTCGTTTTTATGCATGTTTGTGATCCTTGGGACTTGATTGAAACTCAACAATGGTATCTTGAGCTATTGGTTGCATAAAAACGAATTAGGGTTTTTGATTTAAGCATGATTTTGACAAATTGTTTGTTTAAGAATGCTTGTATATGATTAATTAGAGTTATATGTAATCAATTTGAAGAAAAATTGATTGGATTGATTTTCCCCAATTTGCTTATTGTTGGTCAAAACTTTAATTTGGGTAAACTCAATTTGAGCATCAAATGATTAAATTGTTTATTATAGTATACTTGAATGAGGTTGAATTGATGTTGTGCATAATCAATTTCATGAAATTTGGTTGGATCCATTTTTCCCCAAATTTTGGGCATGACAAATTTGGGTAAACTTGATTTTGAGCATGTTTAATGAAATTGGATGATTTAGAATGCTTGAATGTTGTTTAATTGATGATTGATTAGATCAATTTGATGAAAAGTGTTTGGAACAATTTTCCCCAATTGCTTGTGATGGCCGAATTTGGCAAGTACCCTATTGTCTTGGTTTTTGATTTTTTTGTTCATTGGATGAATTAGAAATCATTTGGGGATGTTGAATTTATGTTTGATTGGGTTCAATTGGATTGAATTTGATTTGGGCATAATTTCCCTCTTTGGCCGAGACTTTAGCATGTATAAATTGGGTTTGATTTTGATTTAATTATGTTGGACATGATTAATTGATGATAAGCATGATTAATTGGACATATTTGATGTTTTGGAAACTTTGATTTTGGTAATTAATAATGCTATGCACTTTGTTTAATTGAATTGTAAAATTGGATTTTGTAATTTAATTAAAATGGGCCTTAAAATTGGATTTGGGCTTTTTAAGTTGTTATTGGGTTTATTGGACTTTGTTGTACAAAGTTGGTTTAGGCCAAAATTGGTTGGATCCAATAGGCCCAAAACCGCTTCCAAAAGGCCCAAATGCGACTAATAAACCTTTAACGTTAATTGGGCCTAATGGGCCTAAATTAATTTATGGGCTTATGGGGTAACTCCCGGATTGGACTTTGGTTGCGGGTTTGACCCGAGTTGACCAAAAGTCCACGCCTCAAGAAATTAATTAAAAGCCCATTGGACTTTAATTAAATTAATATTGGATATTAATCGGGCTTTGAGACCCGTAACGATTAAATTTGGAATTTAAGTCGTAAAGGTTTATTTTATAAAGTGTAATATTTAATTTGGAATTAAATAATGAATTAGAATTAAATGCGTATTTAATTGGATTTAATTATGTAATTTAATTTAATTCGTAGAAATCGTACTTTGAGTACGTGTTCGCAATACGAGTTTGACTCGAACAAAATCAAATCGTTGTTTGAACATTGGATGATCACTAATTATCAAGATTAATTAATTGATTGATTGATTGATAACATGCTTGTATGAATACATGGTTGTGATGTTTGAATAATGTATATCGGATGGATATTAGCTGGGTGGGGCGATTTTGGAAATTGTAATAAATTTGATTTATTAATTGGACCTGCGGTCCAGCCTTATCTCCTATTCTTTGTATTCTCTTCTCACCTATTCCCCTCTATGTATATGAGGTTTCTTTAGAAGTGTAGTGTAACGGGTAGAAGAAATATTTGTGCTAGCGGGAGAGAGAAAGTGAGAGATTTGATCTAGGATCAATGTAAAATATCCATCCGCATATCATTATTATTTTATCATATGCGCTTTATTATGTGTTTAGAATGCATGTTTAAGGGTGTATGATGATGAGACCTTAACAAAGATAATAAATTGGTAGCCAATTTGCACGCGAAAAACCCTCATAAAATATCAAGTGTTTTTCCTTCCATTGAGTGATTCTTACTCAGATCCGAGATTGGCAGGGGTTGTTGGCCAAAGTCAAGCCCTTGTCCGTCAAAGATGTGTTTTAATCACGAGGCTTTGTTCCATATCGGTGTCGTGTCCAAGTTGTGGTTTGTTGGCCAAAGTCAAGACCACTTCTTGTCCATGACATTGATTACGAAGCTTCCATGTCAATGGGTCCGCGCTTGACTGGGATCACTAGGTTTGTTGTGCCAAAGCCAAGGCCTAGTTGATTCAGAGGAAAAAGGTTAGGGTATACATTCGATGTATAGGCATATATAAGATATATGTTTGGGACTTGGATGTCCACCTACTGGATCTAGGAGTTGGATGAGATCCAATTGATCTTCGAGATCTACCTAGTTAATTATCATACAATTTGTTGGCCAAAGTCAAGATTGTGTGATATTTAACGGGATCCTAGCCCACTAGGAAACACGGTTTCCCGAGTACTCGACAGAGGGTTAGAGGCTCGACGAAAAATAGTGGGAGGCAAGAATTGAATTTGCAATTCGTTCAATTACTCGCCATACGCGCTCATTTAAATTATTTCGTCATTAGATTAAATGTTAGTTGGACTAATATTTAAATTGTTGTTTTAAATACAGTTGGACTGTATTATACTTGATTATATATAATTGGATTATATTAATCAATATATTTGAATTAATTAATTAATTTCAGTTTACAGTTGATTTTATAATTGGATTATAGTAATCAATGTAATTGAGGTTAATTAATTTGGATTATATTTGATTATATAGTTGGACTATTATAATCATTATAATATATATAGTACCACTAATCGTTGATTATATAGTTGGACTATTGTAATCAAGATAAAATTGAAAATTTGGATATTTAAAATATAATCTGGGATTAAAATATTTTAAATGATTAAATTTTCAAATTGGGAATAAATAATAGGTTACTTTATTTGATAAAATAACTTATTATACCTTAAGCCCAAAATTAAGCAAAATAAGTAGAGCACAAAATCTTTGGAAGATTTATGTGATGATGACTTTAATGCTTAATTTAATATACTTGTCATAAATCTAATTTTAGATTTAAGAAGTATTAAAATTGCAATTTATAATTCTTGGAGAATTAATTGACTATACATATAAAGTCAAAGTTTGCAATTGGGCATGTAGCACGAGGTGCACATCGTTTCAATATTCTAAAAACCCAAGGCTTGGCCTAAGGTTTTTGAAATATTGAAAAGGATAATTGACATATCCCAAAATGACTACCATTTGGATATGGCAGACACGAAGGAATTAAAGAAAGGGCAAGGCTCTTACTTTAAAAATGTTTGTCTTAGTTATGTTCACAGCTAGTATTGAAATTAGATTTTAAATACTTAGTGTGGTACATAAAATATAGTATTGATGTTCAGAATCTGCTTTGAGCAGGATACTGACTTCAAGCTGAGATTTCTCTGCGAATCGGAAACGGGACGAAAGTCGGTATGTAATTGAATTAGGAACTATAATGTAACTAGTTTGACTAGAGACATTATCTCTATATCAGTGTTTAATCCGTTGCGGATAAAGCCTTTATATTATAGAACACTAAGTGTTTTATTATATAAAGATTATACTGAGATAAACACATTAGATGTGAATAACAGAATTTATATTTTGAATATAATTAAAATCTCAAACATATAAAATGACAAATAAATAGCTCAAATTGATTTGATCAATAGAGACTTATTTGTGGCATTGTTGTCTGGGACACAATTATACAGACTCGTATATCCACACTTTTGAAGAGTGGATACTAGGACTGATTTGACTATTCAAATAAAGTCTACGAATCTAGTTTGTTAGGTAAAGCACCTAAAACACTGTTTACTTGGTAATAGTGTAAGTGCCACCGATCTGTTAGCCCTATTCATGGTGAAGTTAGTGGGCCCATATCTAGCTAGGCTAGATGTGAACATGAATATTTCGTGACCTTAACGGATGTGGCATCACGTTATGGTTATGTGTTTCTTTTGAAGAACACAAATCAGAAACTTTTAGAGTTTCGACACGAAATAGACAAACAGATCGGCTATAGTATTATACCGTCACGGTAAGACCGTAATGGAAAATACTTAAGCAATAAGTTTCTTATATACTTGAAAGAGTATAGTATTCTTTCAAATGAGGACTCCTCCCGGAATGCGTCAAAGTGACGGTGTGTCCGAACGGATTAACTAAATCATGTTAGACATGATAAGGCTAATCATGAGTCACTCTGAGCTACCATTTCCTTCAACAGGATAAGTTTTAACAGTGCAATAACTTATTTAGAATAAGGTTCCATATAAATCTGTTTGACAGATGTCATATATGATATGAACGGGAAAGAAACCGGGTTTCTCATTCCTGACAATTTGGGTAAGCCAGGCATAACGTTTGGATGATACCAAACTAAGGACCCAAATTGGATAAGTGCCAATATTGGTTATCCTAAAGGAAACCATAAGTATAGTACTTGTAAATCTCACATGAGAACAATGTGATTGTTGCTCACCATGCGGTTTTCCTGAGAGGAATACCGATATGCAGTGGTCAGTGGGAGGATAGTGATACTCGATGAAAATCGGAGTAATACTGTTCAAGGCACGAAGTCCTTAATGGAACACAAATAGTTCATCTATGATGATCTATACCATTAATCTTCAAATACACAAGAAACTCGTAGATCGGATAGAGTCAGAAAACGACCTAGGGTATGAGTTTCTGATCTAACCTCATAAAGATGTTAATCTTTTAAGGTATATCAACTGATTACGTATAAGGTAGTGATACAAGGTATCGACTCCCTATTATGACAAAGTGTCATGAGTCCAAAATGGATTCCATGTATATCACTATTTTGGATACTAGTTGTTGTACCACAAGGCATTGTGCCTATGGATACATTAAACGTCTTCAAGGAAGACATACATGGAAGGCAACATACCAACGTACTAAGCTAGACTTGTAAAGAAAAAGGTAGAGTTATCAACATTGTGTTGATTCCGACGAAACCTTTTACCTGTTGCCATTGTAAATCCATTTGGATAATGCTTGCTAAAGCTGTGTATTTCATTTATGAAATATGACAGCTTAACGGAAAATCGCTTTCCTGAAAAGGAAACCTTTCTGAGGATGTTTATAACATCCTGTCGGTTTTATCGTACCATAACAAGCAAATAAGGTTTGCAGGTTATTCGATCCATGTTTGGATTGAAGCAAGCATAGGTTTTAGGAATTCTCGTTTTAATGTAATCATAATGGAGTATGATTTAATTCAAAACGAAATGATTCTTGTGTATATAAAAGGGTTAGTGGGAGTGCACTGACATGAATGCCATGTAAATAATGATAATATGTCATTTCTTGGAATGAAATTCCCATAAAGCAATCGGTGAAAGCTTGGCTTTCATAAGAAGATTCTCCGTAGAATTCTGGGGAGTAACAACCTTTATTCAAGGAATAAAGATCTACTGGGCTAGATTTTGGAGTTGTTAACACTCTCTGAGAAATTGTACATTTAAAATGTACTTGATTTGGTGTCTCATACACTTTGAGCATATGGAGTCACGATCGGGTCAATCCAAGTGATAGTCACTGGATTGAAGATTAAGAACATCTGTTAGTATCTGAGAGAACTAAAGATGTTGTCTTAAACTATGGAGATGGAGAACTTGAAGTGACTGGGATCACTTTGCAAGTTTCCAAACCGGTAAATACTGCAGTACTATAAATTTGAACACTGGGACAGTGAGCTAGAAATCTTCCAAGCAAGATATTGTTGCCGAATTAACAACAAATGCGGATTATTGCTGCAGCTGAGGCAGCAATAGAAGCCATTTGGATCGATAATAAATCTAATTAGATTAGATATAGTTCTTTAGCAGCTGAGCTAGGCGTCAGCACAGGCTAAGGAATTATAGGTCTCATCGACGATCCAGATATACTTCTATATTCATCTGATTTGTTCGGATCATACATCGTGGCGATGTGATGATCGTATAAATCGCGTCAGAAGATAATTACGCAAATCCGCTGACGAAAACCCTTTCCTCAGCAATTTGAGCGAACCGTACATAGTTCGGGTGTTAGACACTCGAGTGACTGGCTATGTGCCAAGTGGGAGATTGTTGGATAATATGACCCATAGCGTCACTATTTGTACAGATCACGGTGTTGTTGTACAAATAACTATGTGACAAGGAAATTGCACTCTCATCATTTATGATTAATCACCATAGATATATAAATGAAGAGAGGTACATATGATTAGTTCCTGGATTGAGATGACATGAGACGTATCAGTCCACGAAGGATTAATCATTAAATATCCCTAGCCGGAGTATTATCGAGACAGGACATCGATAATGCGGAATAGGCTAGTATTGCACTTGTGCGCGTTGTGAGGGCACAACGACATAGTTCTCATATATTTAAGTATTGGATACTTATGCAAGTGCGATAGGAGGTTGTGTTTCACCGATGGTACGGGAAACAGCTTCGCTCTGGATAGACCCCTCGGAATCCCATTGGTATTATGACTTTGTGTCTATGGGAGGCCGAAATCAAGGTAGGTGTGTATAGTCTTAAAACCTGAGACTTGCATCGCTAATACTTGCGATAATCGGTAGACTTTGGTCTTGGTGGTACAGGGCTTTAACCGGTTTCTGAGTACACCGCTTCTGGGTTTATCAGAGAGTCGTAGTGTATTGGGTGTGATGTCGAGACGGAAGTATCACTCCAGTCATAGTGGAGATGATGTCACGCAGGATACGGTATTAGTCTCTTAAGTGCTGGCCGGCCATCGAGATATTATGACACAGGTCATGTATATCCGATTATAGAGACTAGTTACCAGACATCCGACATGTGCGTCGACGGGACAGACACTTATCCAGCCCCAGCCCTAGCACGTGACTATCCGATACTGGGCCGATTATACACAATACTACGGTATACTACGCTTGATCAGATCTATATATTCCTGTAGAATATTTCTGGAGAATTGGGTAGGGGCATGGCGCTTTGCTAGAAGCCAACCTTGTCTGTGTAAATCGGTAAATCGTAGTACGAGGTGCTTACGTTGTTCGGATAATCCGACGACCGTATTTACTGCCAACATATCCGGAGATCTCATGGGTCGCTTCCTGAAGATTCACCGATGATGTATAACTCGCACTTTGATTAATCTGGGATTAATTAGTAAAGAGAGAAGATTAATTTCTAGAGAGAGAAAATTAATCTGGGATTAATTACGGAGATATTTTATCTCGGATAAAATATCGTTTAAAGAGAGAGAATGATTAATTTGGAATTAATCGATAAAATAATATATTTGATATATTATTAGAAATTGGATTACGACGCGAAAAAATTGGATTTTAATTCGGGCGAACGAATTAATTTAGAATTAATTCGTTAGCGACGTGAATAGTGATTTCGCTAGGCGTAATCATTTAATTACGACGCGACGGAAAATTCGTTAATTTGGAATTATCGAACCCGAGCCCGAGAAGTGATTGCGAGCGCATTCGTATTTCGAATTCGACCGCGACACACAAGTCACATCAAGCGTCAAATCGCTAGTCGCATCAATTGTCAAATCACTTGTCACTTTAAGTGATGTGACATGACATGTTGTCACTTTAATAAAGTGACTTGATGTGAATAGTAAAAGTGATGGGTGAAAAGGTGAAAAGCATTGATTGTCTTTTGCTTTTTGTTTTTTTTTTTTTGCTATAAAGAAAATGTTTAATATATATATATATTTATTTTGTTTTTGGAAAATAAATAAAAGATATATGTATTACATTTTCTTTTCCCTCCTTTACAAGATTCGGTCATCTCTCTCTCCTCATTCACGATCTCTCATCTCCCTCTCTTTTCTTCATCTTCTCACGGCTTCAAGCCGATTTCTTGACAAAAAGTTCCTGGTTTTGACCGAAATTTTAGAAGCAAATGAAGAAGAGTAGTGCTAGCACACACCTAAGGTTATATTATGGTGATAGGGAAACGAATTTCTGAGCTTGGAAAGCTTGAAGCTTGGAGCTTCAATGGAGTCTTGCATGGCCGAATGAACAAGGAGGAAGAAGGCTCAAAATCGTGCAGTCCACTTCATCAAGAAGCCATTGCCGAGCTTCATGGAGGAGCAAAAACGCAACTTGTTCTTCCTAGCATCAAACCCATCAATGTGAGTATGTATTCCGCCGCCTACTCCTTTGTGTATTCAACTCGTTTTTATGCATGTTTATGATCCTTGGGACTTGATTGAAACTCAACAGGTCCAATTTAATAAATCTAAATTTATTACAACAATTTCCAAAATTGCCCTCACCCATCTAATATCCATCCGATATACATTATTCATACATCACATCTATGTATTCACACAAAGCATGTTATCAATCAATCTAATCCAATTAATTAATCTGAAATTAATGACCATCCAATGTTCAAACAACGATTTGATTTGCGTGAGTCCAACTCGTTTTAAGAATAAGTACTCAAAGTACGAATTCTTGAATTATATCAAACTATAATATTAAATCCAGTTTAATTTGTATTCAATACTAATTCTTTATTTAATTCCAAATTAAATAATTACACTTTATTAATGAGCCTTTTGCGACTTAGATCTAAATCTAATCTTAACGGGTCTCAAAGCCCAATTAACATCCAATGTCAATTTAATTAAAGTCCAATGGGCTTTCAATTAATTTATAAGGCATGGACTTTGGCAACCAAAGCCAATAAGGAATCACCCCCTTTGCCAAATATCAATTTAGGCCCATTAGGCCCAATTAAAACTTTAAGGGCCTATTTAATCATATTTGGACTTTATGGAAATGGTTTTAGGCCCAATTGGATCCAACCAATTAACCTAAACCAAACTTGGCCCAACCAAGCCCATTAAGCCCAAATACAACTTTATTAGTAATTCCAAATTTAGCCCAACTAATTAAATTCTAAAATCCAAATTCACAATTCAATTAACTAGGTATATTAGCCATAATTAACTACTTAAATCAACATTTCCAAAATACCAATTTACATAATTAATCATGCTTTCTAATTATCAATTCATGTCTAACATAATTGAAGCAAAATCAATCCCATTCATGCTTTGAAGCTCATGGTAATTAGAGGGATTTTAAATCCGATTTTGATTTTAATCCAATTAAATCCAAAATCAATTTATCCCATGTCTTCCAACTCATCCAATGATCAAAAAACAAAATTACCATGACATTAGGCCATCTCAAACTTTTGGCCAAGCCAAATTTTTTGGGAAAAATAATCCAATTCAATTTTCATCAAATTGATCATGCATAACTCTAAGTTATCATCATTCAAGCATACTCAATCAATCAATTTTATCAAATCATGCTCAAATCAATTTTACCCAAATTTTACCCTAAATCAATTTCATGCTTAATAACCGCTCCGATGCCATTGTTGGGTTTTCTATGTCAAACCAAGATCAAATTAAGCATATAAACGTGTGAATACATCAAATTAAAGTTGCGGAAATACTCACTTTGATCGGCTTTGTGATGCGAAGAACACAAAAATTTTCCCCTTGAGACTCTCGGCCAAGCTCCTTGGTTGTCGAGCTTGTGTTGTTCTTCAAGCTCCAAGCTTTGAGAATGATTCCATGCTCATGAATGGGTTTCCCTATCACCTTTGCAAGACTCCATGGATGTGCTAGCATCATTGAAAAATTGCAACAATTTTTCTATTTCCCTTGTGTAACTCTCGGCCATGAGAGAAAACTGGAGAATGAGAGAAAAGCTTCCAAAACCGTGATGAGGGAGAGAGAAGAGATGAGTGTGTTGTGTTGTGTGTGTGATGATTCAAAAAAAAGTCATATACCAAATAATAATAAATGGTAAAAGTCAATCAATCCATCACACAAAGGTGTTGCATTAGCAACCATTAAATCCCATCAACATCCATCAACCAAAAAGTGAGGTGAAAGACAAGTGATGTGACTTGATGTGACAAGTGGGCCCCACTTGATTCAAAATGCGAGTGGACCCGCAACACATCCCGGGCTCGGGTTCGCTAATTCTGAATTAACAAATTTTCCGCTGCGACGTAATTAAATCAAATTTAATTAAATAATTATGCCTAGCAAAATTACTATTCACGTCGCTTGCGAATTAATTCTAAATCAATTCGTTAGCCCAAATTAAAATCTAATTTTAATTCCGCGTCGAAATCTAATTTCGTATAATATATCGAATATATTATTTTATCGATTAATTCCAAATTAATCGTTCTCTCTCTTTAAATTGTATTTTATCCCAGATAAAATTGTTAGACAATTATGACCCATAGCGTCACTATTTGTTAAAGACATTGTGATTTTTGTACAAATTAATTATGTAGCAATGGAAATTGCATTTTATCATTTTGTAATTTGATTAATTAAATATATAAATGATAAAAGTCCCTATGATTAGTTCCAGATTGATAAGATATGAGACAGTATCAATCCATAACGGTTTAATCATTAAATATCCCTAGTCATAGTATTATCGAGACTGGACATCGATAATGCGGAATAGACTAGTATTGCACTTGTGCGTGTTATGGAAGCGTAACGACATAGTTCTCATATATGTAAGTATTGGATACTTATGCAAGTGTGATAAGAGGTTGTGTTTACCGATGGTACGGAAACAACTTCGCTCTGGATAGACCCCACAGAATCCCATTGGTAGTATGATTATGTGTCTATGGGAATCCGCATCAGGGTAGGTGTATTTGGTCTTAACCTGAGACTTGCATTGCTAGTACTTGCGACAATCAATACACTTTGGTTTTAGTTGTCCAGGACTTTAACAGGTTCTGTGTACGCCTCTTCTCGGTTTATTGAGAATCATAGTGTATTGGGTGTGATGTCAAGAAGGAAGTATCACTTCAGTCATATGAAGATGATGATCACGCATGGATACAGAACTGGTGCTCTAAATAGTTGCAACCATCGGGATAATATGACAAGGTCATGATTATCCGATTTAAAGAGACTATTTCGATATATGCTTCGTACGAGGCAGACACTAATCCAGCCCCAAGCCTTGCATGTGACATCCGATACTGGATCGCTATACGCAATACTACGTATACTACGCCTGACAAAGATTAAATATTCCATTAAGAATATTTCTGGAGAATTGGGTAGGCACGGCACTTTGCTAGAAGCCAACCATGTCTCGTAAATCGGTAAAAACGTAGTACGAGGTACGTACGTGTTCGGATAGTCCGACGATCGGATTTACTGCCAACATATCCAGGGATCTCTTGGGTCGCTTCCCGAAGATTAACCGATGTCGTATGATTCGAACATAATTAATCTTGGATTAATTACAGAGAATTTTATCTGGGATAAAATACTATTTGAAAAGAGAGAGAACGATTAATTCGGAATTAATAGATAAAATAATATATTCGATATATTAAGAGAAATTAGATTTCGACCCGGAATTAAAATTGGATTTTAGTTCGGGCAAACGAATTAATTTAGAATTAATTCGCGAGCGATGTGAATAGTAAATTTGATTTAATTACGTCGCAACGGAAAATTCGTTAATTCGGAAATAACGAAACCGAGCCCGGGATGTGTTTGCGAGGCCACTCTGATTTTGAATCAAGTTTGGCCACAAGTCACATCACTCGTCACATCGCTCGTCACATCACATGTCACTTTAGTGATGGATGTCCATTCACCTTTTTGGTGAGTGACAACTTCACTATTCATGATGTTGGTTGTTGAGAGCTTTAATGCCATTTTGGCTCCAAATTTGAGTTTTGACTTTTCGAAAGCCATATACCAAACTTTGGTAACACTTTTGGCATAACTTGTTTTTAGAAAACAAAATCAAAACACACTCTCTATCTCCCTTTGCTCATTGCCGTGAGCATCCACCAAGAATAAAGAAAATTGTTTTCTTTCTACACTTGCTAGCACACATCAAATGATCATAAAAGGTGATAGGGAAACCAACCTTGGAGCTTGGAATTCTTTCAAAAGCTTGGAGCTCATTCATCTTCTACAAAGGATCACCTTGGCCGAATTCAACAGAGATATTTTGGTTCATCTTCTTCAAAATCCATTCAATGTAAGTGTGATTCCGCCTCACTTCTTTGAGTATTCATTCTTTTGATTGTTCAAATATGATCTTAGGACTATATTAGAAACCAACAATGGTATCAGAGCCTAATTTGAGCATGAAAAATATTAGGGTTCTTATGCTAAAATTTGGGTAAAAATGATTTGAGCATGATTTGATAAAATTGATTGATTGAGTATGGTTGAATGATGATAACATAGTGTTATACATGATCAATTTCATGAAAAATGAATTGGATGGTTTTTCTCCCAAATTTATGGCTTGGCCGAATGCATGTTGAACCTAAAGTCATGGTATTTTTTTCTTTTGATCATTGGATGATTTTAAAGACTTGGGATAATGTTGATTTGTAATTCAATCGGATTGAAAACGAAATCGAAATAAAAACCCTAGAATGCCATGAGCTTGATAGCATGAAATGAGATGATTTTTTGAATCAATTATGTTCGACATGTGTTGATAATGAAAAGCATGATTAATGGATTAGATTAGTATTTTGGAAATGTTAATTTAAAAGATTAATCATGGCTAAACACTTTGATTTATTAAATTATGAATTTTGGAAAATGGAATTTAATAAATTGGGCTTGATTTTGAATTGGGCTTATAATTGTTGTATTTGGGAAAATGGGCTTGGTTGGGCCAAGTTGGTTTGGGCCAAATGGATTGGATCCAAATTGGCCTAAACCATTCCATTAAGTCCAAATATAACAAATGGGCTTTAAAAGTTTAATTGGGCCTAATGGGCCGAAATTGGTTTCTTGGCAAATAATGGTGATTCCTTAATTGGGCTTTGGTATTTGGGTTTGACCCATATTGACCAAAGTCCATGCCTTATGAAATCAATTGAAATCCCATTGGACTTTAATTAAACAACATTGGATGTTAATTGGGCTTTGAGACCCGTTTAGATTAGATTTGGAATCTAAGTCGTTAAAGCGCATAAAAAGTGTAGATATTTATTTGGAATTAAATAAATGAATTAGTATTGAATATGAATTAAATTAGATTTAAAGAGTAGTTCGATATAATTCAAGAATTCGTACTTCGAGTACTTATTCTCAAACGAGTTTGACTCGCGCAAATCAAATCATTGTTGAACATTGGATGATCACTTAATTCAAAGATTAATTAATTAGATTAGATTGATTGAATAACATGCTATGAATAAATACATGGATGTGTTGAATGAATAATAAATATCGGATGGATATTAGTAGGGAAAGGGTAATTTTGGAAATTGTTGTAAATTTAGAATTTATTAAATTGGACCTGCGTGTCCAGCCTTATCTCTCTTGATTCTTTGTATTCTCTTCTCACCTAATTCCCCTCAATGTTAATGAGGATTCTATTATTGTATTATGTAATTGGGTAGAAGTAAGAATAGTGCTAGCTGGGGAGAGGAAAGGAAATGATTTGTTCTAGGAACAATTTGTGCGATATCCAAAGTCAAGGTTGTGTGTTATTTAACGGGATCCTAGCCCACTAGGAAACTAGGTTCCCGAGTACTCAACAGAGGGTTAGAGGCTCGTCGAAAAATAGTGGGAGGCTAGTATTGAATTTACATTTTCGTTCAAATACTTAGCTTTACGCGCTTTCAAAATTATTTCGTCAATTATTTTATTAGTTGGACTAATATATTATTATTTTTCTTGTAACAGTTAGACTGTACCCATACATCGTTAATCGAATAGTTGGACTATTGCGGTTAAGATGACTGGAAATTTAAGCATTAGGGATATTGTCATGGGCGACGTCTTTAATGGCACAAACTTTCAGGACTGGGATATGAATCTCAGAATTGTTCTGGGATCCGAGAAGTTACTCTACACTATAGAGCGACCTCTTGGGCCTAAGCCCCGACCTGATCAGTTGCTTGAGCTAGAGCTTTGGAAGACTCATAGCGATGATAATGCGAATGCTCAATCGGTAATGCTTGCCGCTATGACTCCGTAATTCTATCATCAAAATAAGGGGTTGGATCCCTATGAGTTGATGGCGAAGTTGCACGATCTCCACCGATCTAACCTTAGATCGCAAAGATACGAGTTGTAGAAGAAGCTCTTCCGCGCTCGCATGTTAGAGAGTACGTCTGTTGAGCACCATGTCTCACAGATGATTGCTGACATTGAGGAGCTCGGACAAATGAGCATAGTCTTCGAGGCTGAGACTTCAGTGGATTTGATCCTACAGTCTCTCCCCGACACTTGGAGTGGGTTCATCATGAACTACAACATGTTGAACCAAGACCAGACTCTTGGAGAGTTTTTGTCCATTCTGCGTGAGGCAGAAAAGGAGCTCCTTAAGGGCAAGAAGCGCGAGGCGCACTATGCTTCAACATCTCAGACTCCACGGGCTTGGCCCAAGGCGACTGGAGGTGTTAAGAAGAAGAAGGGTAAGGCCAAATCGTCAAAGGGTTATGGGGAACCCAAGGAAAAATCCCAAGATGTATGCTTGCAGTACGGGAAGCGGGGTCACTGGAAGCGTGACTGTCGTTAGTACAAGGCACACATGAAGGAAATTAAAGCGGGCAAGACACCGGCTTCAGGTATGTTTGTTATAGAAATAAACATGTCTACTTCTAGTTTTAAAAAATGGATTTTTGACTCTGGTTGTGTGGTACACATTTGTACTGATGTGCAGGATCTGCGGATTAGCAGGAGACTAGCCTCAGGAGAGATTGACCTCCGTGTTGGAAATGGGACTCGATTTGCCATTTTGGCCGTGGGCACTTATGTTTTGGAACTGCCCTCGGGGCATGTACTTGAACTTATAAACAGTTATTTTATACCTAGTTTGACTAGGAATATTATTTCTGTATCTATGTTAACCCAATGTGGGTATACTTTTGTATTTAGAAACACTGGGTGTTTTATGTATAAAAATAATATGGAAATTTGCACTGCTGATGCAAATAATGGTCTTTATATTTTGAATATAAATCAATCTCAAACATATAATGTAACAAACAAAAGGCTTAAAGTAAGTAACAAAGATGAAACTTATATGTGGCATTGTCGTCTAGGACACATAAACAAGACAGTATATCCACACTTTCGAAGAGTGGGTACTTGGACGGATTTGATCCAAATTCATATGACGTCTGCGAATCTTGTTTATTAGGCAAGATGCCTAAATCACCTTTTAGCGATAAAGGTGCGCGTGCCACCGAACTGTTAGCCCTTGTTCATAGTGACGTTTGTGGGCCCATGTCTAGCCAAGCTAGAGGTGGATATGAATACTTCGTAACCTTTACGGATGATGCATCGCGTTTTGGTTATGTGTATCTTATGAGACACAAGTCGGAAACTTTTGAGAAATTCAAAGAATTTCGACACGAAGTAGAAAAACAGACCGGCAAAAGTATTAAGACATTACGGTCGGACCGTGGTGGCGAATACTTGAGCAATGAGTTTCTTGATTACTTGAAAGAATATGGTATTCTTTCACAGTGGACTCCTCCCAGAACACCGCAATTAAACGGTCGGTGTGTCCGAACGGAGAAACCGAACTTTGTTAGACATGGTGAGGTCTATGATGAGTCGCACAGAGCTACCTATTTCCTTCTGTGGATATGCATTGAACAATGTAATACTTATTTTGAATAAGGTTCTGTCAAAGTCTGTTCAACAGACTCCATATGAAATATGGACAGGAAAGAAACAGGTTTCTCATTCCTGAAGATTTGGGGTTGCTGGGCATACGTCAAATGTTTGGAAGGTACCAAACTAGAACCGAAATCGAATAAATGCCTATTTGTAGGATATCCTAGGGAAACCAAATGATATTACTTCTATCACCCACAAGAGAACAAAAAGTATTTGTTCTCTACATACGGTTTTCCTTGAGAAGGAATTCCTAAATGCAGTGATAAGTGGGAAGAAAGTAGAACTCAATGAAAATCAGAGTGATACTGTTCCTGGCACATAATCCTTAACGGAACATGAACAGTCCATCAGGGATGAGACGATACCACAATCTTCGATTACACAAGGACCACGTAGGTCGGAGAGAGTCAGGAAACAACCTGAGAGGTATGGTTTCTGATCTCACCTCATGTAGATATTAATCTCATTGAGGATAATGAACCGGCTACGTATGAGGAAGCGATACAAGATATCGATTCCGCTTTATGGCAAGAGGCCATGAATTTCGAAATGGATTCCATGTACACCAACCAAGTTTGGACACTGGTTGATGCACCAGAATGCGTAAAACCTATTGGTTGCAAATGGGTCTTCAAGATGAAGACTGACATGGATGGCAACGTACAGACGTACAAAGCTAGGCTTGTAGCGAAATGGTATCGTCAACGACATGGTGTCGATTACAAAGAAACTTTCTCACCCGTTGCCATGATTAAATCCATTCGGATAATGCTTGCTATTGCTGCATATTTCGATTACGAGATATGGCAAATGGACGTCAAAATTGCTTTCCTTAACGGAAACCTTTTGGAGGATGTTTATATGCAACAACCTGATGGTTTTGTCGTACCAAGACTTGCAAACAAGGTTTGTAAGTTAAATCGATCCATTTATGGATTGAAGCAAGCATCGAATTCTTGGAACCAATGTTTTGATGAGATCATAAAAGAATATGATTTCGTTCAAAACGAGGATGATCCTTGTGTATATAAGAAGGTTAGTGGGAGCGCACTGACATTCATTGTCCTTTACGTTGACGATGTATTGCTAATTGGCAATGACATTCCCATGTTAACATCTGTGAAAGCTTGGCTTTCATTAAAATTCTCCAAGAAAGATCTGGGAGAAGCAGCCTTTATTCTAGGAATAAAGATCAACCGGGATAGATCTAGAAAGCTGCTTGGACTTCCCAGAGTACATATGTTGACAAAGTGTTGAAGAGATTCAACATGGATCAGTCCAAGAGGGGACTGTTGCCAGTGTCACATGGCGTCACTCTATCTAAGGACATGTGTCCTAAAACTCAAGATGAGAGAGACAACATGAGTCGGATACCGTTCGCCTCGGTAGTCGAATCGATCATGTATGCCATGATATGTACGCGACCTGATGTCTCGTATGCTTTGAGCATGTGTAGTCGCTATCAGGCCGATCCAGGTGATAGTCACTGGATGGCGGTTAAGAATATCCTTAAGTATCTTAGACGAACTAAGGATGCTTTCTTAATCTATGGAGATGGAGAACTTGAGGTAACTGGGTTTACCGATGCAAGTTTCCAAACCGATAAAGACGACTGCAAGTCGCAATCCGGGTACATATTTTGTTTGAATAACGGAGCAGTAAGCTGGAAATCTTCCAAGCAAGAGATTGTTGCCGATTCAACAACAGAAGCGGAGTATATTGCTGCAACTGAAGTAGCAAAAGAGGCAGTTTGGATCCGAAAATTCCTAATTGGATTAGAAGTAGTTCCGTTAGCAGCTGAGCCCGTTCCATTATATTGTGACAATAACGGGGCTATAGCGCAGTCTAAGAAACCGCGGTCTCATCAACGATCCAAGCATGTTCTTCGACGTTTCCATCTGATTCGTGAGATCATACATCCTGGCGATGTGAAGATCGAGAAGGTCGCATCAGAGGACAACATTGCAGATCCGCTGACGAAAGCTATTCCTCAGCAAAAGTTTGAGCGACATGTACATAGTTCAGGTATTAGATGCTTGAGTGACTGGCTATAGGCCAAATGGGAGATTTTAGATAATTATGACTCATAGCGTCACTATTTGTAAAAGACATTATGGTTTTTGTACAAATTAATAATGTAGCAATGGAAATTTCATTTTATCATTTTGTAATTTGATTACTTAAATATATAAATGATAAAAGTCCCTATGATTAGTTCCGGATTGATAAGATATGAGACAGTATCAATCCATAACGGTTTAATCATTAAATATCCCTAGTCGTAGTATTATCGAGACTGGACATCGATAATACGGAATAGACTAGTATTGCACTTGTGCGTGTTATGGAAGCGTAACGACATAGTTCTCATATTTTTAAGTATTGGATACTTATGCAAGTGTGATAGGAGGTTGTGTTTACCGATGGTACGGAAACAGCTTCGCTCTGGATAGACCCCACAGAATCCCATTGGTAGTATGATTATGTGTCTATGGGAATCCGCATCAGGGTAAGTGTATTTGGTCTTAACCTGAGACTTGCATCGCTAGTACTTGCGATAATCAATACGCTTTGGTTTTGGTTGTCCAGGACTTTAACAGGTTCTGTGTACGCCTCTTCTCGTTTATTGAGAATCGTAGTGTATTGGGTGTGATGTCAAGAATGAAGTATCACTTCAGTCATATGGAGATGATGATCACGCAGTGATACATAACTGATACTCTAAATGGTTGCAACCATCTGGATAATATGACAAGGTCATGATTATCCGATTTAAAGAGACTAGTTGCTTGTAATCCGATATATGCTTCGTACGGGGCATACATTATTCCAGGCCCAGGCCTTGCCTGTTACATCCGATACTGGATTGCTATACGCAATACTACGTATACTACGCCTGACAAAGATGAAATATTCCATTAAGAATATTTCTGGAGAATTGGGTAGGCACGACGCTTTGCTAGAAGCCAACCATGTCTCATAAATTGGTAAAAACGTAGTACGAGGTATGTACATGTTCGGATAGTCCGACGATCGGATTTACTGCCAACATATCCAGGGATCTCTTGGGTCGCTTCCCGAAGATTCACCGATGACGTATGATTCGAACATAATTAATCTTGGATTAATTACAGAGATATTTTATATGGGATAAAATATTATTTAAAGAGAGAGAACGATTAATTCAGAATTAATCGATAAAATAATATATTCGATATATTAAACGAAATTAGATTTTGACACGGAATTAAAATTGGATTTTAATTCGGGTAAACGATTTAATTTAGAATTAATTCACGAGCGATGTGAATAGTAAATTGATTTAATTACGTCGCAATGGAAAATTCGTTAATTCAGAATTAATGAAACCGAGCCTGAGATGTGTTTGCGAGGCCACTCCGATTTTGAATCAAGTACGGCCGTAAGTCACATCACTCGTCACATCACATGTCACTTTAGTGATGGATGTCTATTCACCTTTTTGGTGAGTGACAACTAGTCATTATTCATGATGTTTGTTGTTGAGAGCCCTTAATGCCATTTTGGCTCCAAATTTGAGTTTTGACTTTTTGAAAGCCATTTACCAAACTTTGGTAACACTTTTGGCATAACTTGTTTTTAGAAAACAAAATTAAAACACACACTCTCTCTCCATTTGATCATTGCCGTGAGCATCCACCAAGAACAAAGAAAATTGTTTTCTTTCTACACTTGCTAGCACACATCAAAGGATCATAAAAGGTGATAGGGAAACCAACCTTGGAGCTTGGAATCCTTTCAAAAGCTTGGAGCACATTCATCTTCTACAAAGGATCACGCTGGCCGAATTCAACAAAGAGATTTTGGTGTTCATCTTTTTCAAAATCCATTCAATGTAAGTGTGATTCCGCCTCACTTCTTTGAGTATTCATTCTTTTCATTGTTCAAATATGATCTTGGGACTATATTAGAAACCAACAAAAATATCTCCGCAATTAATCCCAGATTAATTTGCTCTCTTTAATAATTAATCCCAGATTAATTATGTCCGAGTCATACGTCATCGGTGAATCTTCGGGAAGCGACCCATGAGATCCCTGGATAGGTTGGCAGTAAATTCGGTCGTCATACTATCTGAACACGTACGTACCTAGTACTACGTTTTATCGATTTACAAGACATGGTTGGCTTCTAGCAAAGCACCGTACTTTCCCAATTCTCCAGAAATATTCTTAAAGGAATATATAATCTATATCAGGCATACTATACGTAGTATTGCGTATTGCGATCCAGTATCGGATGTCACGTGCTAGGTCTGGGGCTAGAATTGTTTCTGCCCCGTACGAAGCACAAATCGGATCTCTGGTAACTAGTCTCTATAATCGGATAAGCAAGACCTAGTCATATTATCCTGATAGCTGCAGCATATAAGAGTACCAGTTCCGTATCCTACGTGACCATCATCTCCATATTACTGAAATGATACTTCCATCTTGACATCACACCCAATACACTACGATTCTCAATATACCCAGAAGAGGTGTACACAGAACCTGTTAAAGCCTTGGACGACCAAAACCAAGTATATTGATTGTCGCAAGTATTAGCGATGCAAGTCTCAGGTTAAGACCAAATACACCTACCCTGATTCGGACTTCCATAGACACATAGTCATACTACCAATGGAATTCCGATGGGTCTATCCAGAGCGAAGCTATTCCCGTACCATCGGTAAACACAACCTCCTATTACACTTGCATGAGTATCCAATACCTAAATATATGACAACTATGTCGTTATGCTCCCATAACACGCACAAGTGCAATACTAGTCTATTCCGCATTATCGATGTCCAATCTCGATAATACTACGACTATGGATATTTAATGGTTAAACCTTCGTGGATTAATACTGTCTCATATCTTATTAATCCGGAACTAATCATATGGACTTTTATCATTTATATATCCCGGTAATCCAATTACAAATGATAAAATAGCAATTTCCTTTGTCACATAGTTAATTTGTACAACAACACCATGTTCTGTACAAATAGTGATGCTATGGGTCATAATTGTCCCACAAACCAGCCCCTGAAGTCAGCCCCTGAACACGCTCGAATGCCCTTGAAGTCAGCCCCTGAACACACCTGAACCAGCCCCTAAAGTCAGCCCCTGAAACACTCCCAAATGCCCCTGAAAACTGCGTCTGAAACACACGCCCAATGAGTCAATTCACGCCCATCACCTTCCAAATTAAACAAAAAAACACATGCTAAAATCAAGACAAATCACATTCCCTAATTAAAAGATACAAATCAAATCTCATCAAACGCTTTCCTAATTCGATTAAATTACACACCTAAATAAAACAAATCAAATAAAATCAAATATATCATATTCCTAATCAAATCAAATCATATCTAATCACTTCCCTAATTAAAAGATTTTTCCCTATCACACACTAATTGAAAATATCTCCCATAATTACAAAAATCCTTTCCCTTTTCACACAAGGTAAACCCCAACCATTGCCTATAAAAAGAAGCCTAAACCCAACCTTGAAACCCCTAGCTCATTCTCACAAAAAACACAAAGAAAATAGCCACACACATTCACACCCCTCTCAACTCCACTCACGCATAAACCCTCCACAAACTAACAGCCCTCACGCTTCAACACATTACCCACTCACGCAAACAGCCAATACACCTCATGTATCAACACACAGCCCTTTAACGCAAGTCATATAGCCCATGGACATTCACGCATAACATACAGAAATTCTCCTAGTTGATTCACGTAAAAACACAATCAAGATAGCCTTCCCGCACTGCCGCATCTAACCTTCCATTCACGCACCATAACCCTTCCATAAACTGCCCAGTCCATTGCTGTAAATCACCCTCCAAAAACTGCCATGTGAATACCGAATAAATAGCCTAACCTGTCCCTAAAATCACCGAACAAACACCCATAAACTGTCCCCCAAAATCACCGAAAAAACACCCCTAAACTGTCTCCCAAAATCACCGAAAACAACCTCTAAACTGCACTCCATAAACACCTAAACTGCACTGCCAAAACTGCCTTTGAAAATTACCCACCGAAAATGTCTCTGAAAATTACCCCTGAAGCCACTGAAACTGCCTCTGAAAATTACCCCTGAAGCCACCGAAATTGCCTCTGAAAATTACCCATGACCACCGAAAATAGCCCCTGAAAACACAGCCCTTGACCACCGAAACTGCCTCTGAAAATTACCCCTGACCAGTGAAAATCACCCCTGAAACTGCACTGTAATATCACCGAAAACAGCCCCTAAAACTGCACCTTAAGACACCCCAAATACTGAAAAACAGTGAGCCAATACGGCGACCAGAAAACATTAGCAAAAATAGAAGAAACAGCGACCCGAAACAGCGAAGCGACGAAGGAAAACAGAAAATCAGTGAACCGGAAGAGTTGCGGAGTGTTAGCCCTTCCGACAACCGTGTACCGCACTTTCGAGAGACGAAAAAAGAGGTTAGACCTGAGGGCACATTCTTTATTTATTATCCTTTATTTTCATTTATTTTAATACTTTATTTCATATAAGTATTGTGGATGGTGCATGATGTGATTTCCGGATGAACGAAATATGTGTTCTCTCTTGTGGTATATCAGATGGAAACCAGGACGTAAATTCCGTAGTCGAATCCGAATGGACGGTATTGCGGTTTTCACTCGGGATACAATGCCACGTACCACTTGAGAGATTCACATGTTTTGTTTCATCCAACCTTGCGTTTTAAGCATGATTTAGTCTAATAAATTATTTATTTTTAAGCATGATTATGATATTTCTTTACGCATGATTTAGTTATTTGCTTTAGCATTAGGAATTTAATTTGCGTTTATGTTTAAGTTGTTATTTATTTATATTGTCATGTTTATTGATTTGATACGTTTATGTACTTGCGTGCTTGCTGTTATGATGACTTATTTTTAAAGCATGCAAACTTAGATATAGGATTTCTTTTTACGAATGCGAACTAGACGTAGGTTATTCTTGAATATATATGTTGCGTAGACTTGGTTAAATTATTGCACAAATCTTTTCATTACAAGTGGCATAAGTAAGGGACCATTCCGAACCCAACGGTTTGAGGTCTTCCCTTGCGAGGGGTAGTACGACCTTAAATATTTGTCCCAGTTCACACTGGGTGGCGACTCCATTATTCTCCTGTTTAGTCTCCCGTGGGCTATTCCGTACTCCCGACTAGGCCGCGAGCCTAGAACAGCATCGTCAAGTTCTGTTGTCTACAACGGTTAATCATTTCAACAAGTCGTTCGGACATACCTGGCATGATGCATTCCTCCCCGTTTGATTGTCTGATAAGATTCCCCTCTGCCAAAGGTTTTGGGATGATTCCCAAAACTAGACTACCTCTTTCCTGTACAGCCCTTTAAACGTAACCCATTAGTCCAAGATTGCCACCGCCATATACTAAGTGCATATTCCTCTCAGCTATGACTCTACCCAATTCTTGTATTGCCTCAACGAATTCTGGTTTAGAACCAGAACTAGTACCGTAAAACACACAGATGTTAACAACTCGTCTTCTTGAAGCTGCTTCAATTTTTTTTATATATATTTCTTTCTCAAATCTGAATGTCTACAAGAGTGCAATGACGAGCTGCATTTATAGATCCTGAAAAAAGGGTGAGTAATAATAGCACTAGTACCTGCCAAATGACAATTATTAGCTAAACAGTAAAATAAATCGTGAAAGTCAAAAACTCTGGATCTTGTCGGTGAAAATAAAAGAAAATTAACAAAACAAATCCCAATTATTAGTTAAAGACAAAGAGATAATAGTATGTAAGGTATTAACGACTTGAATGACATCTATGTGTCAGGGACAAACTTCCCATCCAATTTTCTTATAAATTGGCAAACAGGGTCTTTTAAAGTCAGATTCCCGAGACTCAATTGTTGTCATTCATTTTGAAACTGTGTATGTAACATGCGAATCGTGTGATACACATATACACTGGGATGCGTCTCAAGAGTCAATGATATGTCATTTAAAGACTCATTACTCATGTCATCCCTAATGAATTTAATTTTATCTTCGCGGTTATCAGACACCATTCCTTAAGAACGACAACGAGTATTACATGTACATCGTGCACATTTATAAAAAACACCTAATCTTTTAGCTCTTCTTTTTCTTAGCATAGGTGTTTTTTCCTAAACCAGGAAGAAATGAAATAAAAGAGTCAGATGAAAAACCTGCCAATCAACTCGTGCTTCAATTATCCAACGGATATAACTAGAAATACCTTTGATCATCAGAAGTCTCATCATTTCAATGCGTGTTTTGTAGATTTTCATCAGAGAATTTTGAGGGAGATAAGGAAAATGCTTGTGAAGTTTTTCGAGAATGTCTTCCATCATGACTGTGACTTTATATAAAACATTTAACACACAAAAATAAAACACACCAAATCTCAATATATACACAAATTGCATGGGTGCCTCCCTGCTAGCGCTAAGTTTAATGTCATCAGCTAGACATGACTGCCCTAACGTTAGGCTGGATCTGCAATTGTGAGACTATTTTTTGACGCTTGATGGATTCTCCTCAGTAATACTTGACACGTTGGCTGTTGACTTTGAATGGATCATTGGAGTTAGGGTCATGTAGCTCAACGGCTCCATATAGTAAAACTTGGGTGATTACAAATGGACCTGACCACCATGATTTTAGCTTCCCAGTGAAGAGTTTCAACCTTCAGTTGTATAACAATACCCTCTAACCTGGTTCCAGTTGTCTGGGCACTATTTTCTGATCATGCCATTTCTTGGTCTTTTCTTTGTACAATTTGGCATTTTCATAAACATGGAGGCGGAATTCATCCAATTCATTCAATTGATGGAACCGTTTCTCTTCTGCTGCTTGTAGATCAAGATTTAGCTTCTTCAGTGCCCAATATGCTTTATGTTCAAGCTCCATAGGCAGATGACATGTTTTCCCGAACACCATTCGATATGGGGACATCCTAATGGGTGTCTTGTAAGCTATCCGGTAGGCCTATAATACATCATCCAGTTTTGTAGACCGGTCCCTCCTTGTTGATCCAACGATTCTCTCCAAGATTCTTTTGATTTCTCTATTTGAAACTTCAACCTATCCATTTGACTACGAATTGTAAGTAGTGGAAACTTTATGAGTAACTCTGTATTTGGATAGGAGTGCATCAAAGTATCTGTTGCAGAAGTGTGTGCCACCATCACTGATGATTGCCCGAGGTGTTCCGAAGAGAGTGCAAATATTATTTTAAGAAATTTTATCCATATTTTGAGTCATTTTATGGTAGTGTTGTTGCTTCAACCCATTTGGAGACATAGTTTACTGCAACCAGAATGTATAGGTTTCCATATGATGGAACAAAGGGTCCTATAAAATCAATCCCCTATACATAAAATATCTCCACTTCGAGAATGCTTTGAAGTGGACTTTCATTTCACTTCGAAATATTTCCCGTTCTCTGGCACCTGTCACACTGAAAGTGAGCATCTTTAAATAAAGTGGGCCAGAACAAACCTGATTTTAGGACTTTGACTGCAGTTTTATCTCCGCTGAAGTTTATGTCGTATGGTGATGAATTACAATGCTATAGGACATTATTAACCTCCTATTGTGGAAAACAATGCCTTAATAACTGATAAGCACAACGTTTGAACAGGTACGACTCTTCCCAGACATAGTGCCTAACTTCTTTGAAGAATTTCTTTCGTTGTTGATGTGTCTATTCCAACGGCCATTTCCCCAATACTATGTAGTTTACATAATCAGCATACCATGGGATTTCCTGCTGCTTGATTACAAACAACTGTTCATCTGGAAAAGTTTCTTTGATTGTCAGTTCATTGCTAGTTGTTCCTCCATTTTTGAGCCTTGACAAGTGATCTGCCACTTGATTTTCTGTCCCTTCCTGACTCGGATCTCCACGTCAAATTCTTGTAGTAGAAGCACCCAACGGATCAATCTGGGCTTGGCATCTTTCTTTGCGATCAAGTATTTGATTACTGAATGATCTGTGTAGACCACCACTTTGGGACCCAGGAAATAGGAGCGGAATTTATTAAAAGCAAACACAACTGCGAGCAAATCCATTTCACTTGTTGTGTAGTTGAGTTGTGCTTCATTCAGAGTTTTGAAAAACTTTTGCTTTGTGTTGTCCCAAAACTGCATCTACAACAAAATCACTAGCATCGCATATCACTTCAAATGGAAGCGTCCAGTCTGGTGCTACTATGATAGGGGCAGAGACCAGTTTCTGTTTCAAGATTTCGAAAGCATGGTGGCATTCTTTGGTGAAGTTGAAAGGCACGTCTTTCTCCAGCATATTTTTTAGAGGTATAGCAATCTTGGAGAAGTCTTTAATAAATCTCATGTAAAATCCTGCTTGTCCGAGAAAACTTCGAATCCCTTTTACGGATGATTGTGGAGGTAATTTTTCTATTGTCTCAATCTTTGTTTTGTCTACCTTGATTCATTTCAGTGAGATTCGATGTCCCAGGACAATGCCTTCCTGCACCATGAAGTGGCATTTCTCCCAGTTGAGTACCAGGTTGGTATCTTCACATCTTTGTAACATTTTTTTCAAGCAGTGGTCGAACGAGTCTCTAAGCACTGAGAAGTCATCCATGAAGACTTCCATGCTTTGTTCTATCTTGTCTGAAAAGATGGCCATCATGCAATGTTGAAATGTGGTATGAGCATTACATAGTCCAAATGTCATCCTGGGGAATGCAAAAGTACCATATGGGTATGTAAAAGTGGTTTTCTCTTGATCTTCTAGGGTGATGGCAATCTGATTGTACCCTGAGTATCCGTCTAGGAAAGAGTAGAATTCATGTCCCGCCAGTCTGTCTAGCATTTGATCAATGAATGGTAACGAGAAATGATCATTTCGTGTTGCTTTGTTCAGATTCCTGTAGTCCATGCATACTCTCCATCCAGTCATTGTCCTTGTTGGAATCAGCTCATTCTTTTCATTGGTGACTACAGTCATTCCTCCTTTCTTGGGTACACATTGTATAGGACTCACCTAAGTGCTGTCAGAGATGGGGTAAATGATGCATGTATCCAACCATTTGATAATTTCTTTCTTCATGACTTCCTTCATGATTGGATTCAGTCTCCGTTGATGCTCCACTATGGCTTTGTACTCGTCGTTCATCAAGATTTTGTGCATACAAAATGATGGACTAATGCCTCAAATGTCTGCTATAGTCCATCCAATAGCTCTCTTGTGCTCACGTAGCACTCTCAGGAACTTATCTTTCTGCACCCATGTTAGCGATGAAGAAATAATCACAGGTAAATCAGAAGAGTTTTCCAAGTAAGCATACCTGAGATGGCTCAGAAGTGGCTTTAGTTCCAGCTGCGGTGGTTCTTCAATCGAGGGCTTGATTCGCTCTTTTTTTGGTAGTTACAAGCTTTACACTTGTGGTGTCGATCTGAAGCGAGAGGCTCCATCAAGATAGTTGATACATTCCAGAATCTCATCATCTATTTTTTTGTCAGTCATATTGGTGATGCATGCTTCAAGTTTGTCGGTGTAAAGTTGCATTGCATATGTGTTCTGGATGATACTATCTATTACATCAAGTCTGAAACATTCCTCCTCCTTTTCATCATTAGGGAATTTCATGGCTTTGAAAATATTGAATGTTACTTCTTGGTCTTGTACCCTCATGGTTAGTTCACCTTTTTGTACATCAATAATGGTTCGACCTGTAGCCAAGAATGGTCTCCCAAGGATGATGGGTACGTCTTTGTCTTCCTCCATGTCAAGGACAATGAAATTTGCTAGGAAAATGAATTTGTCAACTTTAACCAACACATCTTCCACTATTCCTCTCGGAAGCGTGATTGATCTGTCAGCCAGTTGCATAGTGACTGAGGTCGGCTTTGCTTCTGGCTTTGCTTCTCCAATCTGTAGTTTCCTATAAATAGACAAAGGCATCAAGTTAATACTAGCACCTAAATCACACAAAGTCTTACTGAAGTAATGTTCTCCTATGGTGCAAGGGATGGTGAAACTGCCATGATCTTTCAACTTTAAGGGAAGCTTCCTCTGAATGATGGCGCTGCATTCTTCTGTTAATGCTACCGTCTCATAATCTCCCAATCTTCATTTTCGTGACAGAATATCTTTCATGAATTTGACATAGCCGGGCATTTGTTCCAACGCTTCTGCAAATGGAATGTTGATATGCAGCTTTTTGAAGATCTCCATGAATCGAGCAAACTGCTTGTCCAACTTGTATTTCTGGAGATGCTGAGGAAAATGTGGGGGTGAAGTAAATTTTTCTCGATCATTTTCTTTTGCCTCTTTTTCCTCCATTTGTGGATCTGCTTCGCTGTTTTCTTTTGGAACATCCTCAGTAGATGCATTGACTCCAACATCTTTGTTGATTTCAGTGCCGTTTTTCAAAGTGATGGCTTGACATTGCTCCTTCCCTCTGTTTCTTGGATTTGGTTCTGTGTTGCTAGGAAGGGTACCTGACGGTCTATAATTCTGACCATTGGCCAGTTGTCCCATTTGATTTTCCAGTGCTTTCATAGAAGTTGCTTGGCTTTGAATTAATGCTGCTTGGGATTGAAACATAGCATCATATTTGGCTTCTTACTTTTTCAACATCTCTGCAAGCAAATCTTTTATTCTTGAATTAATGCTGCTTTTATTCTGCTGTTGTAATCCTGGTGGTGGATTGTTCATTTGCCCTGAAGTGTTGTTCCATGCGAATTTGGGATGATTCCTCCAACCTGGGTTGTAGGTATTAGAATATGGATTGTTTCCCTGTCTGTTGAAATTGTTAACATAGTTCACTGTCTCATCTTTTTGGTTGTAAGATTCTACCTCTGGTGCTCCTCTATATGGTGAACTTGTGGATCCAACATTAACCTTCATGTTAAGAGTTTCCATACTTTTGCATATCTGATCTAGTTTGGCATTCATTGCTGTGTTGGCTCCTACTTCGTGGATTCCTGCTATTCGTTGGATCATGCTCCTTTCTGTTGGCAAAAAGGAATTGTTGTTTGCCATTTCTTCAATTAAGTCTCAGGCCTGATCTTCTCCTTTTGCCATTAATGCTCCTCCAACAACAACATCTATTGTGGTTCTCATTAGTCCAGAAAGTCCATTATAGAGGGTTTGGACTTGTAGCCACTTTGCAATCTCATGGTGATGACATTTTCGGAGTAATTCCTTGTACCATTCCCAGGCTTCGCAGAGGGATTCTGAGTCATGTTGCACAAAAGATATGATGTCATTCCTCAACTTTGCTGTTCTGGCTGGTGGAAAATATTTTACTAGGAATTTGGTGGCAAGAGTTTTCCAAGTTGTGATGGAACCTGCTGGTAGTGAATGTAGACAAGCCTTAGCTCTGTCTTTTAAAGAATATTGGAACACACGAAGTCGCATTGCTTCTTCTATCGCTTGGTTGTAATTGAATGTGCCACAAACTTCCAGGAAGTTACTGATGTGGGTATTAGGATCTTCAGTTGCACTTCCCCCAAACTGGACTGATTGCTGTATCATCTGAATGCATGTTTTGATGTCCAACGCATTTTCTGGTAAGAGAGGAAGTACAATACATGATATGAAGCCGTCAACCACCAGAATTATTCTGTCTCAAATAGGAATTGGTGGTGCAACTTCCAAAGGTTCAGGTTCTTGATTGTTCATGTTGATCAGTGCTTTTTGACCTTCTCGCCTTTCCCTTCTCAACTATCTGATAGTTCTTTCAATTTCTTAGTCAAGCGGACGGATTTCAAAGCTTCTGGTTCTTCTCATGTAGTGTTTGAGAATCTGAAATACAAGAAAATAAAAATAATAAGTAAAAACAAATTAAACACAAGTAAAATATCAAACCCCAAAATTGTAGTAAAAGATAAATAAGTCCCCAACAACGACGCCAAAAATATGATCGGTGGTAAACACACGTAATGCAAGTGCACATATCGCTCAAGTAGTATAAAATGTATCGATCCCATGATGACTTAATACCTATGCTATTAATTTATTGAAGTTAAATTTTTGCAAGTATCTAATTGATTTGATTTTTGGTTGATTGGTGATGCTTATAAAAGACAAATAATTAAGACAGTATGAAAGTAAATTAAAGGAAAAATCACTATTATAAAGTTATCTAGGGTTGTGATCCTTCCAATATTTTTTAAAGATGAAGTTATTATCTCATGTTTGTGTAATATATCAGTTTATTAACCTGGAACACGAAAATATGCTAAAGCCTATGTCGATGGTCAGATGCAAACACCCAAAGTAACCCAATTGACTATATGTCTATGTTAACCAATAAACTCTGAATTCATTAAGATTAAGTTCCAATTGTGGCTAAGGTGAGGAAAACTACCCTAAGGACATTTACCCTAAGGTGAGATCGTGAGCTCTTGAGTCTAAGGCTGAAACCTAAAATCCCATCGTCAAGTTCATTTTAAGTTTACCAAATCAATCTTATTAGTGGGCAATTAATAAGAACCATTAAGTTTAAGACTCAATAAATAAACTAATACATTACCCAAAACATAAAGTAACCAACTTATAAACAAGTGATTTTGGAATTCATCACAACCCTAGATACGGTATTTAGTTACAACACATATCTAGGATTATTAAAGACATAAATAAATAAAACAACATAAAACAAACTTGAAAATTAAAAAGGTAAAATAAAATAATAAAATAATATATTGGGGGTTAGAGGATCCACTTTTATTACTTCTAATTTAGAAATCTCTCTTATTATAATATATAAATCTGCGTTATATTACCAACCGACCATATAGGCGGTATCCGGATTAAGTCAGATTTTTAATTATTTCCAACCGACCATAAAGGCGGTATCCAATTAAGTCAGGTCAAAATTAATTTAATTAAGTTCAATTGACCATAAAGACGGTATCCAATTAAGTCAGGTCAAAATTAATTTAATTGAGTTCAATTGACCATAAAGACGGTATCCTATTAAGTCAGGTTTTAAAATAATTTATATATATAATTAAGGGAGATTAATCTAAATTATAATAATAAAATCTTCACTGTAGGCATTGCATTTTTTAATGTGAGTCCCTATGATGAGTCTCATTTGGAGGCACTACCTTTTTAGTAGAGGAAGTTGCGGGAAACGGTTGTCAGAAGGGAATTGGCATTTCGTTAATTTTATCCGCATGTTTATCTCCAAGCTCGCTCATTGGACCTCCGTTTTAAAGCACCTTTGGCCTAAAAACCCAGAACCATTTAACCTTGGACCAAATTCACTCACCAAACCAACACAACACCTAATCCACCAAGGCAAGCCCACGCCCACCACCACCAAGCCCACACGCCCAAGGCCCTCAAAATACAACCCAATTGAATTAAATATTAATTAAATAATATACCAAACTAAATAAAATATTAAAACATATACCAAATTAAATTAAATATTAATTAAGTCATATACCAAATATAAAACAAACATGAAATATAATCATACCAAGTTAAAATCAATCAATCAAATATTATTCCTAATTAAAAATATATTATTCCTAACTTAAAATATTGTATGCTAATCAACATAAATTAAATATACTAACTTCTTAATCAAGCCTAAATTTGTCCCCCCCCCCCCCTCAATCTTGTATTTTCCTTTTTGACACTAAATCAAATCCCCCTTCAATACACAATCTCCCTTTTCCTTTTTAAATCCATGAAAACCCTAATCCTCCTACCCTCCCACTATAAAAATAGGACAAATCCAACCCTAGGGATCTCTCTCTCTCTCTCACGGCCACATCAAAAAAACAAACACAAAAAAATAAACAAGAGCCAACTGCCGAGATGACAATAACCTTTAAACCTAGACAAACACGAGCCACACCTTTCAGCATCAAGGAGCATAACACACAAGCCTCTTCATTCACGTCCTCTGCCCTCACCCATTTCGGCTTCAACAAAACAAACACTCACGTAGCAGCCCCTCCACTCACGCTAAGACACCATCAATTCAGTTCACTCTCATGCCAATAGCCACCTAATTCCCACGCCTCTTGCCATCTTCACGTAAAGCCACATGCCCCACTACCTTCAAAAGTTCAAGCCCTCACGCACAGCCCCACTATCAACACACGCCAGCCACAAGTGCATACTATATCCCTTTCAACACTAAACACTGACCTTCAAAGCACACGTTCATCAGCCCTTTTGACCACACGGCCTCATCACTCAAAGTAGCCCACTCACGCACGCACATTGCCCCTTTATCACTGACCTGCCCTCTCGGCCAGCCTTCAACGCAATAAATCCCCACCACAAAGCCAACAGCCCATGCCTCATATTGCAATAAACACATACCTTACACTCCACTGCCTCACACTCACTTCACGTGGACCAAACCACAACCCATCCATTGCCGAGAGAACCCTCCACAAAACAGCCCCTAAACTACCCTGAAATAGTCCCCAAAAATCACCCTAGAACAGTGAGCAAACAACCCCAAAAAATTGCCAAAACATCAGCCCAAAACACACACAAACAGTCCATAAATTACCGTAAAACAGTGACCAGAAAATACAGCACAAACAGCAGCAAAACAGCAGCAAAACGAAGTCGAAACAATAACTTGAGCAGCGAAACAACGAGGTAAAACGCAAACCAGTGAACCAGAAAAGTTGAGGAGCTTTAACCCTTCCGATCTCCGTGAAACGCAAGTCCGAAAGTCGACAAAAAAGGTTAGACCTGAGGGTATTTTTCACATCCGTTTTCAGTTGTATTTTTATTATTTATTGAGTTTCGTTTGCATGATTATTATGGAGTGATGCATGTTGTGGCCTTTGAATAGATAAAAAATGCATGTATTGTAAAATGATGTATGTTGTGGCCCTTGAATAAAATGAAAAGTGTGTCGCCTCTCGTGGTATATAGGATGGAAACCCGGACATAAATTTCATAGCCGATTCCGAATGGACGGTAGTATGATCTGTACTCGGGATACAACTCCACGTACCACTTGAGTAAACGGCGCATATTTCATTTTATGTTGTTTTGATTTGTTTATTATTCGTTACTTGATTTCCGCATGTTATTGTTTTATAATGATGTGATCGAGCGCATGGGCTTAGTAAGTTGGATTAAAGGTCCCCTATTTTGAGGGGTAAAATCCTTTACCACGATGCTTTGCCGCACCGATTGATGTATATTCGGTTGAATGTAAGATGTGTTCAATCGGGTATACGAAGCCAATATTATTGTCTTTATTTCTTATATGCATGATGTGATCGAGCGCATGGGCGGTTAGTAAGTTGGATTAAAGGTCCCCTATTTTGAGGGGTTAAAATCATTTACCACGATGCTTTGCCGCGCAGATTGATGTATATTCGGTTGAATGTAAGATGTGTTCAATCGGGTATACGAAGCCGATATTATTGTCTTTATTTTTATATGCTTGATGTGATCGAGCGCATGGGCTTAGTAAGTTGGATTAAAGGTCCCCTATTTTAAGGGGTTAAAATCCTTTACCACGATGCTTTGCCGCGCCGGTTGATGTATATTCGGTTGAATGTAAGATGTGTTCAATCGGGTATACGAAGTCCGATATTATTTATGTTATTTTTTATATGCATGATGTGATCGAGCGCATGGGCTTAGTAAGTTGGATTAAAGGTCTCCTATTTTGAGGGGTTAAAACCCTTTACCACGATGCTTCACCGCGCCGATTGATGTATATTCGGTTGAATGTAAATGTGTTCAATCGGGTATAAGAAGCCAATACTATTGTCTTTATTTTTTATATGCATTATGTGATCGAGCGCATGAGCTTAATAAGTTGGATTAAAGGTCTCCTATTCTGAGGGGTTAAAATCCTTTACCACGACACTTTGCCGCGCCGGTTGATGTATATTCGGTTGAATGTAAGATGTGTTCAATCGGGTATACAAAGTCTGATAGTTGTCTTTATCTTTGTACGCATTGTAATGAAAAGCGCAATGGGCTTATGGTGTTGGACTAAAAGGTTCTCCATTTGGGGGAAGAAAAGCCTAAAAGGCTACCTTTACCATGATATTTGCCGCGTCTTTCATCTATTGATTGCATCATCTATCCTTGTCTTGGCTCGATCTATTAGCATTGGTGTACCCATGTCATGATAGCATTTGCGCATTATTTCTCGCGGTATATAGGATGGAAACCCGGACATAAATTTCATAGCCGATTCTGAATGGATGGTAGTATGATCTGTACTCGGGATATAATTCCACGTACCACTTGCAAAAAGGCCAACGCAGGTGTGTGTCAATTCTAGATATCTTTTCTGCATCACATCACGACATGTCTATTTTAGTGTATAGTTGTCTCTTTTTACCTTATGCATTTGTATTACCTCTTTAGTTATCTATTCCCATTATGCGCTTAATTGTCTTCCCTTAATATGCATGCTTGTAAGAATGTTATTTGTTTGCGCTTATGTGTCTACCAATGTGAAATTGAATGCTTTCCGTATGTCAATTTATCTTTATGCATGAATTCAGACATAGATTATATGCAATAGGTTGTATGCAAATATGAAAATGTGTTATATGTAAACTTAGATATGAGCTTTGTAACTATGCATGCAAACTTAGGAGTAAATTATCCTTGGAAATATATTTCTTAGGCTTGGTAAGATTATTGCACAAATCATTTCATTACAAGTGGCATAAGTAAGGGACCGTTCCGAACCCAACGGTTTGAGGTCTTCCCTTGCGAGGGGTGAGTGCGGCCTTAAATCTTTGTCCCGGTTCACACCGGGTGGCGACTCCATTATTCTCCGGTTTAGTCCCCCGCGGGCTACTCCGTACTCCCAACCGGGCCGCGAGCCCGGGACAGCATGCGTCGCCCATTTTCCGTGTCCCACATTCACATTTTCACCCCAGCAGAAAGAAGTTACCTACTTATGTTTTAAGTAAAACAAAGAAATATTTATTATTTAAAATAAAAATTAAATACTAGAAAGCGGTAAGTAAATAAGCAAGATATTATCTTCTTAGTATTCTTAAGGAAATCCTCAGAAGAAATTATGAATTTTTCAAATGAAATTGGCCTCAATTTATAGGCCGGCTCTATAAATTGATGCTTGACATGTGGCATGCGACTATCAGTAGCTGAATTATTGGCTCAGCGTCGCGACGCGTGAAGGCTTGCCGTCGCAACGCGGACGCCATGCTGATGCAAGGAATGACGCGTGTCGGCAGACTGAATTATTGTGCTGACGTGATGATGATTCATGTGCTGACGTGGCGATGACGAGAGTCGGCAGTATAGTAACTGAGGCACGTCGTGACGCAGCAGGTGTGTGCGTCGCGACTTTCCATTTTTGCCATTTTTGTTTGTTTTTCGCCGTTTTAGTGCGTCGCGACGCGACTTTCCATTTTTGCCATTTTTGTCCGTTTTTCACCGTTTTAGCTCCGATTTGATTGCATTGAGTCCCGAAACTTTATTTATCAGCAAAATAACACAAAACACATAAAAATATTCACAATACCCGAGAAACTATACAAAATATTAAGTAAAAGTGGCGGTAAATATTGATATATTTTCCGCTTATCACAAATCAACTCTTATCGAATCGAATCGGATTCGGATTCGGATTCGGTCCGATCCGATCCGAATCCGATAATGCCCACCCCTAATTGAAGGAGCAACAAAGACATGATTGCTACACTTTGTATCAAGTTTACCTTAGCATACCCCTCCTTATGGTTCACATTCTAGTGATAGTTTTATATTTAAACAGTTTTATGTAATTTTTTTCCTTTTGTATAATTTTTTAAATTGACAATTGAACTTATTATTATTATTATTATTGTTGTTGTTATTATTATTATTAAAATACACAGATGGAAATTATTGTTGTTATTTTACCAATGAATAATTATTAAATATAAAAAATAAAATTTTAACTGTACTATATACGAAAATTCTGTCAGCAATCAACCGGTATTGGATCGTTATATCACCTAGAAAATGACCACAATTGATCGACATAATTTTCGTTGATAAATATGTTCCCGATAATATTTTTACCGATGAAGTAATTACACAAAATTAAATTGTAGTGTGTATAAAAGTCAGTTTGAAAAACAAAAATTACACAAATCCATTTTAAATTTTTTATATATGTAACTATAATGCAAAGAAAAGGGTAGCGATTTCCAATTATCATAACCATTATGTCGACAAAAAGAAATTAAACTAAGCCCTTAATTAACTTAACCATAATTTAATTAGATACATTAAAACCTTTACGAAACAACCAGTGAGAGACCTTCTTCTCAACTTTCTTCTCCTTGATAGTATCTAAGCTAGGCTTCCACCCTTTTCCCGAAAGCTGCCTGCTCATAAACTCCGGCCTCCCATCCATTATAATTTCCGGAAAATACTCCGGCACAAACTTGACCTCCTCCGGCCTCTTCTGCAACTTAACACACTTATGTCGTTCCTCTCCTCCGGTGACAGCAGGGCACATCTTAGCAAATAATGGAAGAAACTTCGACGATGACAACAGAGACCGTGACCTCAACACAGTGTTGGCACTCAAAACCACTTGCCTCGCTTCATCTGAAGACAAAGAAGCTGGTTTCCCTCGCTTCATTGGAAGCATTACATAAACTCTCTTAATCTCCAGTTTCTTGTCAGCTGGTAACGGACTTGGCCTCTTTTCAGAAACAGCTGTTTTCAACTCCACAACTACTTGTTGTGGGTACTCTAGCATGAGCTCCGCCGCAGTCAACGGTTTATCAAACTCATGTACGCTGCCGTCAGATAAAATCACTTTCCCCGTTGCATCGAATGGACGGTATGTGATGTAGTTCCCCATTAGAGAGATTTGAAGAGAAGGAAATTTTTTTTTAATGTTGCAATACAATGCAAGCACGAGATATTAAGAAAGTATATATTTTGTGTACGTAAGAATGGAGTAGGAAATGTTTGTTAAACAGCTCCATCTTGTGAGGGATTTGATGATAGCCTATAGATGGAGTTGTTATACTTATATATTACTAGTGATGAGATTTTGTGTCATTTTGACCGCTAACGTTAGATTAATGAATTGATCCAACGGTGGAAATTGTTTTGGGCTCTTCTTCTAGCGTTAAAAAGAAGTCAAAGAACCGTTGAACTGTAACTATAACTAACTAATCTATATTTGAATGATGTGTTATTATTATTGTTACGTGAAGTGTGAGTTCAAGTGGACCGCCCAACTGCAATATTTTTCTCGTGATAATTTTTTATTGAATCATTTGCATTGAGGAAATTCTTTATGTGGGAATGCCCAAAGTATATCATTTTCCAAAGTGCTCAATCGGATAATTATATGTTGGAAATAAAGGGAAAAGTATGCATTATTTTAAAATAGCATAATTTTAAGTGGGATCCACTTGTGAAAATGATGAGATCATGAATGATTCGAATTCTCCTCTGTAAGAACTTCGAAATGGTACATAGGTATGATCAAAATGATGTTCGGGTGAATGGGAATTTGTCTCACAATGTGCACCCATTGAGAATGAAAAATAAAGGAAATGAAGGTTATCCCACGTCTAAAATCTAACTAAGGTTAGAACAACTTATATATAGATGTGAGATTATGGGTTGGTAAGAACTTATGGATAGATGCTCTCTCTACACGCGTGCCCGCATGGGGTGCAAATTATAGCCTTGAGCCAATATGTGTCTGCACGTCCTGCATACATGAATACAACCCAAATCAAAATGGGCTCGCATTGGCTTGATTTTGCGAAAACCATGATTACTGAGCTGAGTAATCTGGTGCGTAAGCACAACACATAGATGGCAATAGAGAATGTAAGATTACGTGTTAATGTTCGAACGCTAATTGATAATGTGGCTGGGCTAAAATCTTTTCAGACCAAATCGTTAGATTTGAGTCAAGTGACACAATGATGTGTATGTCAAGACAATCATTATGGTATAAAATTTATGTATCTTAAAGATTCCAAGAATTGTATGTGGTATATAAGGCTCATTTTGGACAACAAAATGACAAAACCAATGTTGGTCAATAGGGGTGTTCATGATTCGGTTCGTTTTTTTTTTAAATTTTGCGAAATCTGATTGGGTCGAGTCACGCGGGTCGACGAAAAAATATGTATTAATTATATTAATACATAAATACTAGTTATTTTATGTCCCGAAACTTATCGTACATATAAAATTTCAAGACAATAAAAGTAATAAATAACTGAAATAATAATAAAATTTTTAAAAAATAATAAAAATTTAGAAAAATAATTAAAAATAAATTTCGGGTCGGGTCTGGTTGCTTCGTCAAACCCGTGACCCAGTTCACAAAAATCGGGTCAAGTCGAGTCAATATGAAATTACATTAATTTTTTTAGAACCCGACCACGTTACATCAGGTCGGGTTGGGCAGGTCGCGGTTTGATTCGATCTTATGAATAGCCCTAATGGTCAACGACCAGGTTTGGGCAATTTAGAATGTTACATATGCCAATGACATCATTATATGCAAGAATTTCCTATTAGAGAAACCCTTTAATGATGGCTTGCTATGAAACTGAAAGGATATATCAGACAATGAAAATACCAATGATTTTAGGTATTGAAAAAGGTTCAGTTTTTATCAAAGTGATGTAAAAGCTTAATTTATATTTAAGCTTAATATCAATAAAATTATTTACTTTTATTGAATTGGAAGTAAGTTAATTATGTCTATGTATGAATAAACTGGATGTACTTTGAAAAAATTATGACAATGAAGTTTCATGGCATATGAGATTTTATATACTTGATTGTAGGAAACGCTTTCCCTCGCGCAGCGGAAGCGGTTAGGCCCACGGATCGAACTTGAAAATTTTTTCTGCTTTGCCCTTCCTTTGGCCGAATGGTACCAGTGGGTATACTGAAATTTTGCTTCTGCTTTACACAAGATTTCAGCCCCGGAATGCCCCCGAAATAGTCCCCGAACAGCCCCTTGACTGCAGTGAAATAGCAGACTGTTTTGTACCCGTTACACGCGTGAACTGCACCCAAACCAGTCCACAATTTGCGTGATCTGATGTAGGCTTTTAGGTCTGATTTTTCACTCAAAAAAAATCCTAACTCAGCCCTAAAATTTCCCCAAAGTGTTTCCCAAAAACCCGAATTAAAACCAAACAAAAATCGAGCCCCAAAATTGATGATGTGCGTGCGGCAGTGGGGAACTTACTGCCTCACTGTCGTAAGTTACTAGAGAGGGGAAGAAGAGATTTCCAATGCCACAAGATCTTCCGAGCTACGTCTCGTTACTTACGGAGGGTAGTGTGGGCTACACTCACAAATTAATCCCTAAACATTTTAGAGATTAACTCACACACCGAAATAATTTTCAGGTTCTTCAATTAACTTTCTCAACTCTTGAGAGCATGAAGAAGGGAAGGAGGCTAGGGTTTTCTAATGTCTAGCTCTCAAAAGAAAAATATAATTTTTCTTTTTATACTTAGGGTAATTTGTTTCATAAAACAAATCAACCAATAGTCTCCTACCCTTAATTTCGGCCAGGGCAAGGAATTTTTGTTTGATTTTGTTTCCAAAATAAACAAATCATATTCCTTACTCAATGAGGATTTCAGCCAAACTAAGGTGTTTTGATTTGATTTTGTTTCCCAAACAAACAAATCACCATGGTGATGAATTTTGATTTGATTTTGTTTCCCAAACAAACAAATCCTATTCTTTATCCAATAAGGAATTCGACCATGGTGATGAATTTTGATTTGATTTTGTTTCCCAAACAAACAAATCCTATTCCTTATCCAATGAGGAATTCGACCATGGTGATGATTTTTGTTTCCAAAATAAATCTTAGCCTTATTAAATTATATCATATATAATTCAATGTTCTATTTTTAATAATTATCATATAATTATTAATACCTTACATTAACTTTTAATGTATAGTCTCAAGTGTGATGTAATTAATATTATTAATCATATTAATAATATTTATTCTTTGTGAGTATATAATTGGACTGTCAAATTATATTAACTCCGCTAAAGTATATCGAGCTAGCACGAGGACCAAATGGACCTACGGTTCTGAGCTCTAATAATCTCGAAATATTAATTAAGCTCTTAATTAAATATTTCGAATTATTAACTCCGGGTTATTCCACTAAAAATCCGAAGTTGCACTCTTGTTGCCGTAGATGAAATATTAAGCCGAACCAAGTCGGTGTCCACCGATATAGTCATTGCATACGAATTGATCCTTCACGAGTATCTCGTAATTAGAGCCGGGTCATAATGTCTGTTATACCCCTCTAATATTTTTACCTTAAGTACCATTGATTCTCCAATGAACGATTTATTCATAACTATTATGAATATTAATCTTTCTATTCGTAATAGAAAGACTTGAGCGCTCAAATCGTTCAAGTACCGAATCAACCCTTAAGAAAGATACTCATCTACTTCTCGCAAGAATGAGTGAACTTCATGTCTATGTAAAACGTTCCCAGCTACAAAACAAACTGTGCCCCAAAGTACGTAGCTATTAGTTGGGATTGCTACACCAACCTCATCTTTGTAAATCAAAGGACACAGCCTGCCATGCAGGAGTTCGTAGCACACTCAGGATTAAGATCAATCCATATATGACCATCAAGTAAATGGAAATGACTTTCTTTGCTTAACGGATATTATAAGAATGTCATTTCTATCTGGGTCCAGTCCTATATGATCGCATCATACAAGGTGCCTCCATTCTCATGTCTCTACATGGACGATCCGGATTAAGATCACCATACAAATATAAAATGGACCGCAGCTATAGATAAACCACAAACAAAGTACCCGGTTTGTTTGCTCTCTATGGACTATTTAAGATTACTAACTTCAGACTCAAATCCTCTGGTGTATGACACTCATACACTAAGTCTGAAGGTAAATAAGTAATCTACGGTATTTACGAAGATATATAATATACGAAAGATAAACAAATAATTTGATAAATGAATAATGCATCGTTTTATTTCAAAACGCATGAAACCGTTTACATCACATGTAGCTCTAGGGCATACATCCCAACATTGATGAGTGTATAAAAATCATAATAATGAAAATAAGCCACAAGACATCAAACTGTAAGTTACTAATACAAAAATACGCTCACGGTGGTAGAATACATCACTGAGGATGATTCTGTCACAAAATTACTTTCTCTTTTACAGAAATCGATCTATAAATCTTAAATTCAAAAGAATGATGAATTGAAACTAGAACTACTAAAAATATATGTTACCACAAGATGTAGTTCACTTCTTGTAAACCCACAAGAAATTGAGAAAAGTTGTTATGGAAAATTCAACCTTTTCAAAACAGAAGGTCAATGAAAGGTCTTGACACTGGATAATGGTTTGTTCATCTTATAAATTTTGAAAATTATGTGTCAAGATTGCTTTGGACAAGTGTGGTGAAGAAGCTGAATGGCTATCCCATTTCTTAAAAGGTATTCCAAAGTAGCCAAGTCTAGTGCTGACAATTTGCATACACTGTGACAGACAATATGCTATTGGAAGCGCACAAAATGATATGTATAATGGTAAGTCTAGACATATTCGTCGTAGGCATAATACCATTAGACATTTGCTCTCTACTGGGATTATATTTATTGACTATGTGAGGTCAAAGAATAATATTACGGATCCGCTAACCAAAGGGTTAAACAGAGAAGCAGTAGAGGAATCATCAAGGGAAATGAGACTGAAGCCAATAAAATAATAATTCAATACGTAGGAAAACCCAACCTAGCTGATTGGAGATCCTAAGATCTAGGTTCAAAGGGACAACCTAATTATAAAGACTTTATAAGATCACTCTGAAGGTTATTCTGTTGTGGGGGGATTACTCTCTTATCCATTCCTATGATGAATCAGTGATGTTTAAAGAAGTAAGGATGAGTTATGCTCTTAATGATTCTTATGGAGTAATATTAATTACTTCGGATTAAGAAATCACCTATGTGAGAGAAGTATGACCGCTTTAAAGGGAATTATAAAGGGCTCAATTCTTAGAAACTCTTGAACAACCAGACAGATGTTCTTGGAATGATTTTTGTGTGTTGTGTATCATCATGCTAAAGGTTACACTTAAAGATCAGGTGTGGACTATGATGAAACCTTTTCACTAGTAGCGATGCTAAAGTCTATTAGGATTCTATTGGCTATCGCCACTTACCATGATTATGATTTTTGGCAAATGGATGTCAAAACAGCTTTTCTTAATGGATTTCTTGATGAAGAAATCTATATGGAATAACCAGAGTGTTTTGTCTACAGCCAAAATTCTGGCATGGTATGTACGCTTAAAAAGTCCATTTATGAGCTTAAACAAGCTTCGTGGAGTTGGAATATTCGTTTTGATGAGGTAATCAGATTGTCTGGTTTTCTCAAAAATGAAGAAGAACCTTGTGTTTATAAGAAGGTTAGTGGGAGTATGATCGTGTTTTTAGTGCTTTATGTTGATGACATCTTGATCATTGGAAATGATCTTGGAATGATGCAGGGTGTTAAAGCATACCTCTGTAAAATTATGTGTAGCCAAGTCTAGTGCTGACAATTTGCATACACTGTGACAGACAATATGCTATTGGAAGCGCACAAAATGATATGTATAATGGTAAGTCTAGACATATTCATCGTAGGCATAATACCATTAGACATTGCTCTCTACTGGGATTATATTTATTGACTATGTGAGGTTAAAGAATAATATTACGGATCCACTAACCAAAGGGTTAAACAGAGAAGCAGTAGAGGAATCATCAAGGGAAATGGGACTGAAGCCCATAAAATAATAATTCAATACGTAGGAAAACCCAACCTAGCTGATTGGAGATCCTAAGATCTAGGTTCAAAGGGACACCTAATTATAAAGACTTTATAAGATCACTCTGAAGGTTATTCTGTTGTGGGGGGATTACTCTCTTATCCATTCCTATGATGAATCACTGATGTTTAAAGAAGTAAGGATGAGTTATGCTCTTAATGATTCTTATGGAGTAATATTAATTACTTCGGATTAAGAAATCACCTATGTGATAGAAGTATGACCGCTTTAAAGGGAATTATAAAGGGCTCAATTCTTAGAAACTCTTGCAGAACCAGACAAATGTTCTTGGAATGATTTTTGTGTGTTGTGTATCATCATGCTAAAGGTTACACTTAAAGATCAGGTGTGGACTATGATGAAACCTTTTCACTAGTAGCGATGCTAAAGTCTATTAGGATTCTATTGGCTATCGCCACTTACCATGATTATGATTTTTGGCAAATGGATGTCAAAACAGTTTTTCTTAATGGATTTCTTGATGAAGAAATCTATATGGAACAACCAGAGTGTTTTGTCTCCAGCCAAAATTCTGGCATGGTATATAAGCTTAAAAAGTCCATTTATAAGCTTAAACAAGCTTCGCGGAGTTGGAATATTCGTTTTGATGAGGTAATCAGATTGTCTAGTTTTCTCAAAAATGAAGAAGAACCTTATGTTTATAAGAAGGTTAGTGGGAGTATGATCGTGTTTTTAGTGCTTTATGTTGACGACATCTTGATCATTGGAAATGATCTTGGAATGATGCAAGGTGTTAAAGCATACCTCTGTAAAAAATTCTCCATGAAAGACTTGGGGTGAAGCTTTCTATATACTTGGTATAAAACTCTATAGATATAGAGAAAGGAAGCTGATTGAGTTATCTCAATCTTCGTACATAGATAAGATCCTAGAAAGATACAACTTTAGCAATTGTAAAGTTGCTAATATACATTTTCGATATGGCATTCATCTTTCGAAGAAGATGTGTCCTCAGACGGAAGATGAAAAGGCTAGAATATCTAATCAACCTTATGAATCATGCTTGGGAAGCATTATGTATGTCATATTATGTACGAGACCTGATATTAATCATGCAGTAAGTGTTACTAGCAGATATCAGTCAAATCTAGGTAACGACCACTGGATGGCCGTTAAACATATCCTAAAGTATCTAAAAGGTACTAAGGATATGTTTCTTATTTATGGAGAAGGTGATTTACAGATAAAAGGGTATACAGATTCCGACTTTCAGTCAGATCCTGATGAAAGAAAGTCTACCTCAAGTTTTGTATTTACTCTTAATAATGCTGCAGTTAGTTGGAAATGTTCCAAACAAGGATCAACAGTTGATTCCACCACTGAGGCGGAATATATTACGGCATCAGATGCTGCAAAGGAAGCTATATGGATTAGAAGATTTATCATTGAATTGGGAGTTGTCCCAAGCATCAAGGATTCGATCCCATTGTTCTGTGATAATAGTGGTGTCGTTGCACAAGCAAAATAACCCAGAGCACATCAGAAATCGAAACATATTGAACGAAAGTACCACATTATTCGTGAAATCATAACTCGAGGAGATGTTGCCATATGTAAGATATCTGGAGAGGACAACATAGCAGACTCACTTACGAAGGCCTTGCCTCCGAGACTATATGATAGACATGTAGAGGCGATAGGTATTAGATACCATCAAATTTGGCACTAGAGCAAGTGGGAGAAAATGTTGGAGTTGGTGCTCGGCGCGCCAAATTTTGTTGTATTTATTGTAAATACGATGAATATTTTTATTTTATTATGAATAAAATTAAGTAATTTTCATCAATATGATCTTATATATGGTAAAAGTGTAAATGACCTTAGAATGAATAGTTGTGACATAATTGCAAAAGAGCCGCAATTGTTACTGAGAAATGTCACAAAACAATTCATTCTTAAATTGTTCCTAGTCAAGGTTTACATACTTGGTCAGTTAGTAAACCCGTGAGACCGGTACGTATTGTATGTTTGAATTGTTCTAATGGTTTATCTCAGTAGACCATGAGTCTTGGGAGACTAATATAAACACGTAGGTATTTATTGGATAAATACTGAACGACTCATTTAAAGATTCCTGATAGATGGTACACCAACGTCAATATGAATCTTTACGATTCGAATAACATATTAGCTCATTTGACTTGAGATACCACTGTGGATATGTGAGATATCCTCCATACTTTGATGACAGTCACGTCAATGATATTTTAAGATCAGACCATCTCCGCATGTTCGTCGGGTATGGACTGATACTCATGATATCAGGTGATGTATCTAAAGAGGATCTGTCAGTCCCGTGTACGGGATTTAGGTATCCAATTTGTGTTTCTTTGAAATCCTTGGCCGAGGTATAATTCAGAAATGAGTTCCGAATATTTATTGAAGAATCATAATTATGTCGCGACACATGAATTGTTCATAGCGGAGATTTGACGTTTAATCTATATCTTCGGAACAATTCGGATACCTATGACAGAGGGATTATATATATATGCGATGATTTCGACTTGGATGGTTCAACTTGATTATCTGTGGTCATTGTGAATTTGTGAGTGGACAAATTACGGACATGGAAATGGTTTCCATGATAGATAAACTTGAACCTAGAGAGTCCCACAATATAAAGTGTACTCGTTGAGCACTTGGGCAATTAATTATGGATAATTTGGATTATTCATAATATACACATGCGTATTAAATAATGTGTATTTGTATACGATACATAATTTAAATTAGATACACATTATTAACCTATAGAATTTTGACACTTATTATTATTATTATTATTATTATTATTATTATTAATTAGTTAAGTGTTAATTAATTATTAATAATAACAAAATGGAGGAATATACTTGGAATATTTTCTCATGTATTTATTTTGTCTTTTTGTTAATTAGATAAATAAATTAATAAATTAGTTAATTGATTTATTTATTTAAGATAAGAATATTTTAGAATGTTCTTATTAAATGACAAATTGTGATTTTCTAATCTATGTGTTTTGAACACATGGAATATAATTAACAAAATCAAATAATTACATTTTGATAAGGTGAAACTTGTGTCAAATTAATTGGGCCAAATAAAAAGCACATTTTGACAAAAAATTGTCTAGTAAATTCGGCCAAGCTATGGTTTCATATATAAATGAAACTTGTTTCATTTTATGAAGCTTTAGCTCATCTCATGTGTTGAGAAAATAAAGAAAATAGACATTAAGGTTTAAAACAATCCAATTAACACCAAAGAAGAAGAAATCAAAGAAATTGGAAGCTTGGAAATTAAGGTAATAAAAGTTCACAATTTCTAATTTCTTAGTTTTTTCTAAGCATGAAATATATGTATTTAATATGTATTTTTCATGTCTTAAAGTTATATGTATCTTGGATATGTATATGGATTAAATTTGGTGTTGATTGTTTAAGTAAATCTTAATTATTTTCATTCTAGAGTGAAGTTACCACTCTTATATTGCCTAGAATTGTTCTTGAGGCTTTATGTTGTGGTGATTTAATTTGGTGTAAATTAATTGGATTAATTTGTGAATAAATTGAATTTTGGCATGAAAATTTGGAGAACATTGTTTCTGGATCAGATCTGATTTGAGTGCCTAAAACATAATATTTTTCATGTAAAAATATATTGTTTGGATGATTTTGGATGTGTATTGGGTGATGGATAAATTCTGAAAATTGTTCCGGGGCGAAAACGCGAGTGTCGGCTGTGATCCCAGCGAACTGGGCACTGTTCGGGCATTCCAAGGGCTGACTGAACACTGCCCAAGTGTTCACATTGGCCTGGCCCGGCGGTTGGTCAACTGGTTTGACCGTTTGCCCGTTACGCGTAGTATTTATTAAAAATTATTTTCGTAAAATAATTCGTCCTGTTTCGAAATATATTATGTTATTAAATGTTAATAAATAATATATTTAAACTTATTTGGGTGAATTAAAAATATTTGATATTTATTAACTCGCTCAGAAATTTTTAAAAATGTTTAAAAACCATTTTCGCCTTTTGCCGCGCCCTTTCGCTGCACTTTCCCCAACATTAATATGATTAATGTTGAGAAAATTGGATTTAAAACATGAAAAATGATATTTTTAGTTACTAAATCAGATCTGGAATTTTTATGATTTTGGTGATGAATAGTATGTTGTATAAATGTATTGGATGTGTTTTGGGCATTGGATTAATTGCCGGAAATTGTTTCAGAGTTCAAACATGCGAAAACGGTGAAAAACGGCGTTACCGGGTGTTCGTTGTTAAAACAGTGAATTGGTCTCTATTCGGGCAGTCCATGAACTGCCCAAGTACTATTGGGGCTGACCTAGGTAGCCCTGTGTGTATTGGTTGGTCGGTTCGGACAAAAACGTGTTTTATTCCACTTTGCGGAAAAACATTTTTCGTAAAAGTTTCGCGATGTTTCTAACCTATTTATGTCATTATTTGATATCAAATAAATATGTTTATGTGAAATATGAATGAATTATTCATATTGGATATTGAATAATTTATTTGGTAACATCAAAAGTTTTAAAGTTACGATTTCTCCTAAACCGCCCGCTTCCGCTGCTCCAGCACTATAACCCCAAGAAAAATGGTATCAGAGCAGGTCTGATCCTTTAGCCATTATATTTTTCATGCTTGATATTTGATATATAATCCAATTTTGATATTTACACATGCATGTAATTTAGATGTTTCTTAACTTTTCGGTTCTATGTTAACGGAAAACATAACGCAGATTTAATGGGTAAATTAAGTTATGTTTTCCCAGGTAGAATTAAACTGTTGAGAAATTAATCTAGAGTAAAACCTGCATTTGATGTAGAGTAAAGACCCTCTTTAGGAATATCCCCACTTAAATAAGGCATTAAAGTAACTAGTATTAAGAATCTTTTTTTCTTGGCCCGCTGTAACACCCCGCCAGAGGCAGGATGCTACCGGTAGGAGACAAGATAGACCAATATCCATAAGCCTATGAATTTACCGATAATTCAGCATGATGTAGCCTAAAACTGGACAACCTGGATCGTAGTCCAGCTTCAAAGGGAATCTAAGAGTACATCAAACAAATAAAAGCACCTCAGGTCCACTCAAAACTCATCAAAATCATCACTTAAGGGCTCCGTGCCCATATCATCTATTGACACTCAAGGGATCTGTGCCCATAACAATATAAACAAATAAAACTTGAACTTATTAAATACAATTCACGTGCTCAGCACGAAAACAACAAAACATCAACCACAACTCTTAGGCCTCTAAACCCTTTCCAGGACACTTGCGAGGGTGACTGTCGCTTGGGTGATCCGTGCCTCAAGCATGTCTTCCAAAGTTGAAATGGTTGACTCATCATATAGCCAACCTGCAAAACTAGCAAACTTGTTTGGTGTGAGTTATAAAAACTCAGTAAGTAATCATGCTAACACTATAATCAAACAGAACACACAAGTCAATCACATTTGAAGTTTTTCAAATCTACTAAGTTACAACGAGTTCAGAGTTATTAACTTTTGTGATCATTTATGCTTTATGCATGTCAATCTCTTAAAAAACATTCAAAGCATACAAAGGCAAACTCGAATACCATAGATTATATCTTTTAACATCAATTCCACTTCAATCACGTGAAACACGAAGTCATACACCTATATTTTTATCACAAATATCCATATTTGAAATATCATTAAATCGACAAGTTAAAGAAACTTTTTTCATTTGAAATAACCTCTTTCAATTCAATACAAACTTCCTTAATGACACATACCGTGACACACATCTCTTATATTCATGCAAACACACTTTCAAAATTCTAACACATACATTCGTACCAATACAACTTATCAAACACACTTTAAAATATCTGATATTCGCATTATTTTTCAATTCATTCATTCATTCATTTCACATAAACATTCACCATCCTTATAGTCTATGAGTTTTACCATACACATACATACACACAGTCACATACACATAATCATTGTACAACCAACCACGAAAAACACATAATAGCCAATATATCAAAGAAAACAAAACCAAACAATACGTACATAAGGGTGGCTTGTACATACAATGCTCGTACAAGACTCACTACCTAATTTAAAATAGGTATGAGATGAATTTTGTCCGAACGGATTCCTAACCAGCTCGACTACTATACCATAAAATCATCAACCAATTAAAACTACATTCATGCATACATATCACAGCACACCAAACTCATCGTAAAAATTTTCATATATAAGCGCATCATAATAGACACTCTAAAACATCATTCAAACACTCACGTACATACACATTTTCCAAACATACGAATATATGTATTACTTCGATTTCATGTACCATAGCCTTTACCAATATTCATATCCTAACATCATATGCGTATACGACATATTCATACACTTATACCTTTCCATATTCATTTATACACATGCGTTTATATCGATACAGGTTTATACCCTTACATACATACATATATATACATATCATTACGATTCCAAGTAGTGACTTTCATCAATACATACATGTAGCCATTAAACTCATCAATTTTTTCAAAATACATATCATAGCAATATCCTTGAACATTCCACTTCAAGACACATCAATACATACATTACATACCTACATACATACATACATCATCATAATCAAACTACTCACTTCATATCATAGCAATAACAAAAATCCATACCTGTGATGGCCGACTACCTAACTATACATAGTCACGAACTTCTTTCTCGATACTATCTCTTATCTATTCTCGTTTTAACCTAAACACTTCAATCATCCATAAATTTATGTATTAATCATAAATCAACATTCAAACACTCATCGCATGAGTTACTTACCTGGCTTAACTTACAAGATTCTTAACTTAATTGCGATAAAATCCGGATCTTTCCGGGACAACCAAATGAAGTCTGATTTCAATGATTTCAAGTCTATTACTCTATAAAAAGCCATTACAAACTAATTCATGCCACAGGTTAACTTGAATCCTCGGTTTGCGTATTTTTTTAGAAAATTCTTTCGAAAAAGTTTCCGCGAATGCTACGGAAAAGTTTCAAACCCTCCGAACCTTACCGGATTTATCCAAACATGTTCGTAATATCATAAATAACTCATAACTATCATAAAAACCAAAACACATCTTTATACGCAAAAACCCACTTTTACCCAAAACTTAAATATTCTATCGGATCGATCAAACTCATTCCGTTTTCACTCGATTCTACCAAATTCATATTCATTTCATATCATTACGCTACTCTACGAAGGTGCTGGATACATCCGAACATTTAACTATAAATGTGAAATTTGTGGATTTTTACCGGGAGGTCTTACCGAGATTTTAAGGCCGTATACGGACTCCAAACGACCCCACGAACGCGCTGGAATCGAGGGAATTTTATCGGAGTTACTGTTCATCATGGGTCACTATTCATTCAAATCTTCTTCTCTCGATTCGTGTGATACCAAGTGTTATTCCGTAAAATCGACACCGCAGCCTTATAGTACTATCGGAGAGCTTCGACTTGGCGGATGGCTTGGGCTGTGAAACGAAGCGAGGATCCGGGATTGGCATACCCATGTGTGCATATTTTCTTCTCTTTCTCGCCGCTCGCCGATGTCTTGGGGTTGCAGTCGGCCACCACAAGGTGGAGGGGTGGTCGGCGTTCCCCACTGGCCAGTCGCGCCGGCCGGCAGGCTGTCGGAACGACAGAGGCCACAAAAATGTGATTTTGGGGATGAGGGTGCGTGTGTGAGATGTGTGAAGCTTATGCCATTTTTGGAATTACAAGAAACTATGGGTATTTATAAGAAAGTTTTGAAAAATTACAATCTGACCCCCGAAAATTACAGTTAGGTCCCTGTCATTAGGTTTTCTTGGATATTCACGATTTTGAAGCCCTTCTTATGCAAAATTCGAAAAATATTCAACGTGAAAGTTATTCATCTCAAAAAATGATTCTGATGGTTAAAGAATCCGCTCAATCGGAGTTTGTTTGAAAGCTTTAAGGCCAAAACAAAAATCTTTTACGCATGTAACGATAAAATCAGAAATCACGTAACCAGTTTTCAGAACCACGCATTTTCCAAAGCAATGAAACTTCATTAAAAATAATCGCACCTATTTTCCAACACATAAAGTCTAATTTTCGATTACAATCCCTTTACAAATCTTTCATTTTAATTTGAAAACTTTCCAGTACTGTTTCGAAAAACCCAGGATATTACATCCTCCCATCCTTATAAAAATTTCCTCCTCGAAATTTCTCTGTCCTTATTTCTGATCCTTCGGAACTGATCATACGTACATTAACATCTTGTCCGTGTTCAAAAATCACCACACTTTACACCTTTTCAAAAGCTACGTATCTCACAATCCAATACAAACTATGCTATTTCAAAATGGAACCTATCGAATCTTATATTTTATACCAATAACACATCAAACTTATCATCTCTATTTACACTCATTAATAAAAACACGCTCAAACCATTTCACACTCATCCATCAATAGAAATTCAAACACAGATTCTATACACCCAATCACATACATCATCCGAAACGAGGAACATATCATATGTTCTTTGCACGTAATCAAATACAGTATCAAAACAGAAACTTAACACGAATTTTATACAATCTATTTCGTCCATAATTCAAAATAGAATGTATTCATTTCACATCAGGTCATTCTATATCATATATGTAAACGACATCAATATCAAAGTTTACATTCATTCATATCCCATCGCACATACAACTTTATATGACTGACCACAAATTATACATAGCCCTCACCGTACTCAAAAGATCTGTGACTAACCATAAACTTACATATGTGCTCTTATAACGATCATAAACTCTTATACCAACAAATACCTCTATCGTCACAACCAGAAGTGACAATCATAATACTCTTATGATGTTGATAGTGTGAAATTTGTCAATCTCTGTCATCATTCAAAATAAAAAAACGTAAAACAATCTCTTTTAAAAATCATTTTGAAAATACATTTGAAAACCTCTTTTACTGTAAACAAAATCAATTTCAAAATCCATTATCGTAAAACCATATCGAGCATCCAGCATAACTCACTGGACGAAACATAAATGAATGCCCAATGCCCGAATCGCGTGCACATATCGGACAATGAACGAAATGATCTCCTGTCGACAGAGGGTCATGTCGGCCCACTGCAGTTGAGCAAACCCCCTATACGAGCATCACATAGGGTCAAAAATATAAAATCATCAAGTATCGTGATGGAAACATACCATATCATTGACCGGTGCAATCAAACGCATATAATGCAAGCGCACATATCATTCAAGTAGTATAAAAATATTGATCCCACGAGGACTTAATTTCTACTATTATTATTAATTATTGATTCTATTTATATACAGGTATCTAATTAGAGAGAGAAGGGAATGATTACTTGATTCGTTGGTTGAATGTGGATTTGCTAAATAAATAAATAAATAAAAATACAAAAGAAAATACTAAGGAAAATAAAAAAAAGACACAAAATACCTAGGGTTGTGATTCCACACAATATTATTCTAAAGATGAATTGATTCTCTTATATATGTGTAATAAATTAATTTGCTAACCCGGAACACGAAGTTATGCAAAAGCCTCTGTCGATGGTCAGATGCAAATACCCAGATAACCCAATTAATCATATGTCTATGTTAACCGAATTATCAGAATTCATTAAGTGCAAGTTCCAATTATGGCTACCCACGCCCGACAGGTATATGTCTATCCTGTAAGAAAATCTATTAAATGGTTATCTATCCTCAAGGAAGATCGTGAGTTATTGAATCTAAGGGTGAAACCTAAAATCCATTTTCCAAGTTTATTTTAAATTTACCACATCAATCTTATTGGTGATCAGGCAACAAGAAGCATTAAGCTTAAGATTCAATAAACAAACCTAAGAATTACCCATTATATAATTAAATCAATTATTAAGCTTATTAATATTGTGTTTCATCACTTCCCTAGAATAAAAAGAAAATGATGGGGGTTAGGGAATCCACTTTTAGAAATCTCAAATTATTATAATATGGAAATTGCCAGTATTACCCAATTAAGTTGAACCAGCCATAAAGGCGGTGTTATTATTTAACCATAAACCAGCCATATAGACGGTAATTATCTGTCACCTAAAGACCGTCCTATAAACGATGTCACATTATGTAACAAAATTAAAACCAGCCATTAAGGCGATATCAACTTTTAATCCATATTAAATTACAATTTCCATATTATAAATTAGGTGAGATTAATCTACCTCTACTATTTCTAATTTAGAAATCTCCCTTATTATAATATATAAATTTACGTGATAATTACCAACCGACCAATATGGCGGTATCCTGATTAAGTCAAATTTATAATTAATTACCAACCGACCAATATGGCGGTATCCAATTTAGTCAAGTTAAAACCAATTTATAAATAATTACCAACCGGCCAATATAGCGGTATCCTCATTAAGTCAGGATTTAACTAGTTTATATATTATAATTAAGAGAGAATAATCTAAATTATAAAAGTAAAAAGCTTCACACTTCCCCAACAGTAAATTAACTACTGAACATAAAAGAAAAGAAAATAAAATAAAATAAAATTTATTACAGAAAGTAAAAGTGCATAAATAAAAGTACTAAAAGTAAAAATACTTAATTTAAATTACAAAGACTTAAATAAAACAGATGCAATCCTTAAAGTCCTTATAAAACCTAAGGAAGACATGATTTGAATTCTGAAATCAAGCTAAATTTATAGGCCTCGGTAAGCTGGGCGTGTCGCGACGCATCACCCTCTTCGCATCGCGATGCGCCGTGATTTGCGGCGTGGAATGCGGAGATGAGGACACGTGGTCAGTTGGATTTGCGATAAGGTGACACGTGGCAGAGGGCGTCGGCAACTCAATTATAGTGCTGATGTGGCGATGACATGGCTGACACGTGGCTGTGATGTGGCGATGTTGATTGTCGGCACCATGTGGTTGTGACACGTAGCATAAGATGATTGGTTGATGATGACGTGGCTGACACGTGGCAAGCTGACTTGGTATGTGACTGATGTGGACGCCACATGGCTGACATGTGGATGACACGTGGCGATGGTGATTGTCAGCAGCATGTGATGGTGACACATGTCCGGCACAAGTTAGTATGATTTGCTGTAATGTTGACACGTGGCAGGCGCACATTAACAGTTTCGACGCACGTTAGCATCCGGCGCATTTTAACAGAACCCATCTGATTGGTCCACGTGTCCCGGCATATTTTAGTATAGGTCTGGCGCACGTTAGCGGTCACGACGCAGGCTGCGCGTCGTGATGCGCCAAAAGACTATTTTGCCCTTTTGACAGTGTTTTTTTATTTTGGCCCCGAATCACCTCCAGAGAGTCCTGAATCTTTATTTATCTACAAAATAACATAAAACACATCAAAATTTTCACAAAACTCAAGAAACTATACAAAATATTATGTCAAATGAGTGGGAAATAATGATACATTTACCACTCACCACACCCCCAAACCTAACATTTTGCTAGTCCTCGAGCAATTCAACAAGATAAAATAACATAAACATCTTTAAAATAAAATTTAACTAAGCCACTTTTGTATGGATCACAGTTGCATTTAGCGTATGCAACAAGCCTTGAAACCCCTAGGTGTCCCTAGTGGACGAGTTGTAGTCTCGTGAGGGCTTACATGAACGATACCCACAAACTTTTTTACAAAAGTAAGAAGATAGTAAAACTAATACACACAAAAGCAAAAAGACAAGAGAAAAGAGAATAAAGAAGTCAGTGACTAACTAGGTGAAACTTCTTATCCAAGTTTAGAGTTCTTTTATTTCTTTCTAAATTACTGAATAAGTAAATTCTCCGATTATTTTTACCATTCTCCATACACACAGCCAACAAAATATTAAACAACTCATTTTTGCCCACAATAGTCACAAGTGTAGTTGAAAAGAAGGTAATATTTTTGTCCTAAAGTTTTTAATTTTTTCGAAAATTTTAGACTAAAAATAAAAACAACATAAAAACAAGATACTAGTCAACTATTCCCCACCCCCAAACCTAAATGAGACATTGTCCCCAATGTCTTAAAAAGTAGAAGATGAGTTTAGAAGATAGTACCTGGTTAGCTGGAATTCTACATCTAGAAAGAAAATTAAAGATTAAGATCCAGATTTATCCGACGCTTCTTACGATCATTATCGCACCAGTTTATATTGGAAAGGATATGGTCAATTTGTGGTTCAAAGGCTAAGTTTTAGTCAATTAAATCTGGGGCAGTTCTGGTAGTGAAGATGAGTTCTTTTAAAGGTTTTGACACAAACCCATTTCTCCGGGCATCATCAAGACATACACAAAGAAAATCATAAAATCCATCAGCGTTAAATAGTCCAATTGGTTTCTGGTGTATGTTCAAGTTCGCCCAAGATAGCACTGTAAAAATCTCCTCCAATGTGCCCAACCCTTCTGGCAAACCAATAAAAGCATCAGCACAGTTAATCATTTCCATCAGTCGTTCAGACATACCTGGCACAATCAGTTCTTCTCCATTTGATGGTCTATTAAGATTCGCCTCTGCCAAAGGTTTTGGGATGATTCCCAAGACTTGACTGCCTCTTTCATGTACGGTCTTTGAAATGATCCCCATTTGTCCAAGATTATCACCGCCATATACTAGGTGCATATTCCTTTCAACAATGACTCGACCCAATTCATGTGCTGCTGCTACGTATTGTGGCTTAGTACCAACACTAGTACCACAAAAGACACAAATATTTACAATTCGTCTTCTAAAAGTGGCTTCCGTTTTAATGTATTTCTTTCTCATCTTTGGATGCCTTCAAAAGTGCAATGATGAGTTGAATTTATAGTACCTGAAAAGGGTGAGTAATAATAGCACAAGTATCTTCCAAAGGACGATTGTTAGCAAACTAATAAAAGAAATCGTGAAATGTCAAAAACTCTGGATCCTGTCAAGGAAAATAAAGATAATTACAAAAGCAAAACAAATCAAAGCAATTATTAAGGCAACAGAGTTGTGTACGCAATATGCCACTCGCTTGGTATAAATTCATTAGGATGCGTGTCAAGAATCCATTCCTTACTCAGCCATCACTAATGAATTAGCTCTAATCTTTGTGATTGCCAAACACCATTCCATCATGTTTTGCTTTGCCTTAAATGCTCCGTTTGTGCTTTTCCCTAAAAATATCACACAAAAATTAAAAACTCTACATCATGTATACAAATATATGAAAACACAAATTACAAAAAATTGCATGGGTTGCCTCACTGCTAGCGCTAAATTTTTCGTCTTCAGCCAGATGTGACTGAATTTCATCTGTCAATGAGGTTTCAGCATGGTTTTGGATGTCCGATTAATGATGATCCCGTGAGCGTTGCTTTTGAAGGGTCTCTTCCAACAGTAAGGTGGCAAAAAGAATTTTGTCTCATTCAGTACTTGCGCCACCTTTTTAAGCTTTGTCGCTCTAGTGGTTCCTGAAAAGAAAGAAAGAAAATCAGGAAGTCTCGTATGGTGCTTGAAATTGAATGGAGTTCCATTTTTTCAAGCTTCTGGGCGATATCTTTGATCTGTACTCCCCAAAACAGTGATGTTTCTCATGAATGCCCGAGATCTTCAATATGGTCTGTCATTTGCTCCTCTATTTGCTTTGCATCTTGCTCCACCATTTCTTCACAGATGTATTTTAAAATTTCCTTGTTCAGCTCTTCATCTGTCATATGTGAAATGCATGCTCCATAAGTGTCAACCTGAGGATGTAAAGATATCTCTGATGTCTGATTTTAGGTCTTCATCCTCTGATATGACTGGCTCAGGTAGATCTTCTTCAAATATTTGTGCAATGGAAGCTCCAAGATCTTCATTTTGAGGATACATAATTTCTTCCTCAATTGTTGGTGCAGTTGGAATGAACAACTCTACTTCTTGATCTTCGTCAGAGTCCGATGAATAATAAAAAATCAAATTGAGATTTTATTGGTTCGTGCTCCTGAACTGATACCTCCGATTCTTGATACTGCTCAGCCTCATCCTCTGTTATGATGTCATGATGAAGCTCAAGATATTCGAAGGCTTCTTCAGTATTATTTGAATTTGCTCCGTGAGATATGTGATTCAGGTTATCTGTTAATTGTCTAACTTGATCTGTCATCCTCTGTATGGATGTCGTTTGACTCTGAATTTGTGCATCAAATTGAGCTTCCCATTCCTCCAGCCAATCTTTGAGCATGTGAATTAACTGATCTTCCTCTGATGGTTTTGGTTCTTGATGAAGATCGTAGATGGATGGTGGATAAGATGGAAAATGTGATGGTTCTTCGTACCTTGAATGATTCTGATAATTCTAAAACTCTGAAAGATATATGCATTGATCGCTCGGTGGTTACCATCGCATATCTCACATCTCCTCATTTCGTTCTGTTGAACAAATGTAGTATTGCTTGACATCCAGTGATAATTGTTGGGCTGGACAACAGGCCTCAGAAAACTGGACTATTGCTCCCTGATTTGGGGTGTATCTTCTTCTAGTAAAGCTCGTAATCTTTCAATCTCCCAATAAAGATCCATGTCAACCACCTAAAAAATAAAAGAAGGAAATAAAAATTACAGATAAAAATAAAGAAAATTAGATACAAGTAAATTAGATAGCTTCAAAATTAATAACTCAAGAAATATAAGTCTCTGACAACGACGACAAAAACTTGACCGGTGCAATCACACGCGTATAACGCAAGCGAACGTATCGTGCAAGTAGTAAAAAATATCGATCCCACAAGGACTTAATTTATACTACTGTTATTAATTGTTGATTCTATTTATTTACAGGTATCTAATTAGAGGGAGAAGAGAATGATTGCTTGATTCGTTGGTTGAATGTGGATTTAGAAAATAAATAAATAAATAAAAATATAGAAGAAAAAACTAAGAAAATAACAAAAGACACAAAATACCTAGGGTTGTGACTCCACACAATATTATTCAAAAGATGAATTGATTCTCTTATATATGTGTAATAAATTAATTTGTGAACCTGGAACATGAAGTTATGCTAAAGCCTCTATCAACAGTTAGATGCAAATACCCAGATAACCGAATTAATCATATGTCTATGTTAACCGAATTATCTGAATTCATTAAGTTCAAGTTCCAATTATGGCTACCCACACCCGGCAGGTATATGTCTATCCTGTAAGGAAATCTATTAAAGGGTTATCTATTCTCAAGGAAGATCGTGAGTTATTGAATCTAAGGCTGAAACCTAAAATCCTTTTTCCAAGTTCATTTTAAGTTTACCACATCAATCTTATTGGTGATCAGGCAACAAAAAGCATTAAGCTTAAGATTCAATAAACAAACCTAAGAATTACCCAATATATAATTAAATCAATTATTAAGCTTATTAATATTGTATTACATCATTTCCCTAGAATAAAAAGAAAATGTTGGGGTTAGGGGATCCACTTTTAGAAATCTCAAATTATTATAATATGGAAATTGTCAAGATTACCCAATTAAGTTGAACCAGCCATAAAGGCGGTGTTATTATTTATCCATAAACCGGCTATATAGGAGGTAATTATCTGTCACCTAAAGACCGTCCTATAATCGGTGTCACATTATGTTACATAATTAAAACCAGCCATTAAGGCGGTATCAAATTTTAATCCATATTAAATTACAATTTCCATTTTATAAATTAGGTGAGATTAATCTACCTTTACTATTTCTAATTTAGAAATCTCAATTATTATAATATAGAAATTTACGTGATAATTACCAACCGACCAATATGGTGGTATCCTGATTAAGTCAAATTTGTAATTAATTACCAACTGACCAATATGGAGGTATCCAATTTAGTCAGGTTAAAACCGATTTATAAATAATTACCAACCAGCCAATATAGCAGTATCCTCATTAAGTCAGGTTTTAATTAGTTTATATATTATAATTAGGGGAGATTAATCTAAATTATAAAATTAAAAAGCTTCACCCTTCCCCAGCAGTAAATTAGCTACTGAACATAAAAGAAAATAAAATAAAATTTATTATAGAAAGTAAAAGTGCATAAATAAAAGTACTAAAAATAAAAAAAATTCTTAATTTAAATTTCAAAGACTTAAACAAACAAGATGCAATCCTTAAAGTCCTTATAAAACCTAAGGAATACATGATTTGAATTCTGAAATCGAGCTGAATTTATAGGCCTCGGTAAGCTGGGCGCGTTACGACGCGCCACCCTCTTCGCATCACGACACGCCGTGATTTGCGGCATGGAACGCAGAGATGATGACACGTGGTCAGTTGGATTTGCGATTAAATGACACGTGGTAGAGGGCGTTGGCAACTCAATGATTGTGGTCACATGGTGATGACGTGGCTAACACGTGGCTGTGATGTGGCGATGTTGATTGTCGGCACCATGTGATTGTGACACGTAGCATAAGATGTTTGGTTGATGATGACATGGCTGACACGTGACAAGCTGACTTGGCATGTGACTGATATGGATGCCACGTGGCTAACACGTGGACGACACATGGCGATGGTGATTGTCGGCAGCATGTGATGGTGACACGTGTCTGACGCAAGTTAGCATGATTTGTTGTGATGTTGACACGTGGCAGACGCACGTTAGCAATTTCGGCGCACGTTAGCATCCGGCGCATTTTAGCAAAACCCCTCTGATTGGTCCACGTATCCTAGTGCATTTTAGCAGAGGTCCGGAGCACGTTAGCGGTCGCAACGCAGGCTACGCGTCGCGACACGTCAAAAGATGATTTTGTCATTTTAACCATTTTTCATTATTTTGGCCCCGAATCACCTCAAGAGAGTCTTGAATCTTTATTTATCTACAAAATGACACAAAACACATCAAAATATTCACAAAACTCAAGAAACTATACAAAATATTAGGTCAAATGAATGAGAAATAGTGATACATTTACCACTCATCACACCCCCAAACCTAACATTTTGCTAGTCCTCGAGCAAAACAACAAGACAAAATAACATAAACGTCTTTAAAATAAAATTTAACTAAGCCACTTTCGTATGGATCACGGTTGCATTTAGCGTATGCAACAAGCCTTTAAACCCCTAGGTGTCCCTAGTGGACGAGATGTAGTCTCGTGAGGGCTTACAGTAACGATACCCACAAATATTTTTACAAAAGTAATAAGATAGTAAAACTAATGCACACAAAAGCAAAAAGACAAGAGAAAATAGAATAAAGAAGTTAGTGACTAACCAGGTGAAACTTCTTATCGATGTTTAGAGTTATTTTCTTTCTTTCTAAATTACTGAATAAGTAAATTATCCAATTATTTTTACCATTCTCCATACACACAGCCAACAAAATATTAATCAACTCATTTTTACCCACAATAGTCACAAGTGTAGTTGAAAAGAAGGTAATATTTTTGTCCTAAAGTTATATCAGAATTCACACCTTTTTTAAGCAATGAAATATTTTTCTGATTTTTCTGAATTTTTTTTATTTATATACAATATCTTCCATCCATGTAGCGAGCTTTAGGCCTGTGACTCCCAAACCAGTTGGCTTTAGGACACTAGGTGTTAAGACACCCCTACGGACTTAATTACTCAGACTTCAGATATATATATTTTTTCTAACATTTTCGATACATGTAGCGAGCTTTGCGCCAATGATTCCCAAACCAGTTGGTTTTAGGGCACTAGGTGTTAAAACACCCCTATGGATTTAATAACTCGGATCTCAGACGCCATTTTTCTTTTTCTCATTTTTTTTATCCCATCGCTTTTTTTAAGATACTTCCTCCAATTAAACCAGAGCACTAAACATTACAAACTTGTCAATTACAAATCATGTCCGTATGTTGCCATGTATGTTGATAATACCTATCAACTGAGCATATGAAGATTCATTTTAGTCAGTATTATGGAGAATTCACAAATTAAATAATTCAAAAAGAAATAAACAAAAAATTAACTTGTTCCGAAATAGGTTGAGAAACGTCTCAGGAGTGGAAATTCCTTACACAGCTATCTTACACAAATTTCACTAGATTAGTCAAATTAAAACATAAAAACACAAAATATATTTTTTTTTATTTTTGTAAAACTTTTTAGTTTTTTTTTTTTTAATTTTTTCGAAAATTTTAGACTAAAAATAAAAACAACATAAAAACAAGATACTATTCAACTATTCCCCACCCGCAAACCTAAATGAGACATTGTCCCCAATGTCTTAAAAAGTAGAAGATGAGTTTAGAAGATAGTACCTGGTTAGCTGGAATTCTACATCTAGAAAGAAAATTAAAGAATAAGATCTAGATTTATCCGACTCTTCTTACGATCATTATCGGACCAGTTTATCTTTGAAATGATAGGGTCAATTTGTGGTTCTAAGGCTAAGATTTGGTCAATTAAATCTGGGGCAGTTCTGGCAGTGAAGAGGAATTCTTTTAAAGGTTTTGACAGAAACCCATTTCTCTGGGCATCATCAAGAAATACACAAAGAAAATCATGAAACCCATCGGCGTTAAATAGTCCAATT